>JADRCD010224359.1:0-19018 GCA_019843815.1 Montemys delectorum | reverse complement strand
TATATATATATATATAAAACCTTATTCTCATGACTAAAATTCCCAGAGTCTCTCCTGATTCCACCAGGCTCCTACTAGAGGCTATTACTATATTTTCTCTATTACTATAAATTTAGACATCACCAGAGAGTTTCCCCACCTGACATTCATTGTCATCCATACCCTTAACACCATTTCCTAACCCCCCCCGCTCTTACATAGAAAGTTCTCACACTCTTAGTTCAAACGCAACTCTTCACTAATAGATACCTCTGCTCCAGATGGTAATGGACAACACCTGCAAAGCTACTACCTTCTCCCCTCTCTGATTCTCTCTGTCTCTCCTATTACAACAATTTCCCCATTACCATTAAAGAATATTCTTCCTACAAATTTGTAAAAACAGTAAGAAAAGCTCTTAACCCCTTTTCTTTAGCTACTGACCACACTGTTTCTCACCTCCACTTTAAAACAAAACTTTACATTTTCATTTGACCCTGCTCCATCGCATATTTATGCCAACCAACCATGCGTTTGTTCTGAGTTCTTTGTTCTCCTATGGAAAAGCATTTGACAGATGGCCACTCCTTCCTCATGGGAGCCTATTCCCATATTTCCAGTGGATTCTGGCTCAGGCCCCTCTTGCATTCAGCCCGCTGATAGTTCTTTCCTATGTGTGACTCTGCTGTCCGTGGGTCCCTATGGATTCTCCTTTCAAGTCTTGAGGGAGGGGCAGGGGGGCAAATTTAAATCAGACAAGATTTACTGAGTAATTTATGGTTTTCTCTCTAATTCTTTCCTTAAACACGTATCCTGATTCACTTTCTAATCTTAGTATTTGTTATAGTATCAATAGAGCTCACACATACTATTTGTGTATTCAATAGAATATAAGCTCTAACAGACCTGATACTAGGACCGTTATCTGTACCTTTGGCCTTCATTATATAGAAACTGCTCAGTAATTAGGTAGGCTGCACTGACCTGGAACTCACAGAGACCCACTTTTCTGCCTCTTCAAGGTTAAAAGCATGTGGCACCACCCTCAACAAGAAACTATTCATAAATTTAAAACTCATAATCAAAAAACAGTAGAACACAGTTGATTTTAACTAGGTTTAGACTGAAAAATTTTTCAGTACTTTTTTCCTTAAATTTTTCATCGGTATAAAATTTCTTTTTTTTCTTTTTAGTTCTTATGTATGTAGTAAGAAATGCCGGAATGCCTTGTCTGTCTCTCTATTTCTTGAGATGTCCATGGTACTTGTTCCCCTGTAAACAAATTTTGGAGCTGAGCTGACCTGCACCCGCCCACATCCTGACTCTCTGCTGGGAGTCACTTATGTAATAGATCAGGCGCACAGCATTAATTCTCTATGTTACTTTTATAATTATCATTTAATTTTTCTCTTGGGTGAACCAAGAAGTTATCAAAAGCCTTTTAAACTTACTTTTTCCTTAAATTAAAGTATCAAATTACAGGCATTAGAGCATAGCTTAATTTCTATGAGTCATTTCAAGACACTGAAATTAGATTTAAGTATTATATAGAATGGACATTAACCATTTATGACATAAATGGTTTACAATTTAATTAGATAGTTGTGGAGTATTCGTAAGGTACTTTGTTTCAAGAATAACTAATATGTAGTAGGAAGAAAGGATCATGCCTCTTGTTTCTTACATAAAAGAACTGGAAAGATATGGCTTCATATAATTCTAGAGAAGTGCATTTTGTCTTGGCTGTTCAGTCGTCAATCACAGGTAGCAATAAGAAGCAGCCTAGTCAAATATAATATCTCAGGTTGTTATACTCTGCATACAAAATTACTTCTTTCAGAGGGTGGCAATGTATTGCATGCAATGTATTCGACATACACTTTTATAACTCTTAAGGCTCCCTAACTTGGTATAGAATCTTAAGGAAGTCATAGTTACCATAGACAAATTTCTAATTGAGTCTGAATTGATTTGCTTGTCTCAACCTTTCCTTCCAACTTTCACTTTGGTTGTAATTTGAGAGACTGCTGGGAAAATATCCAGTTGATGTGTTTGATGCTAGCACTGTGGAGACTTTGGGCATCTGTGATTATTCCTTGCTTGTCTGTTTCCTTTCTTGTATTTTCATTCTCCTCCAAGGAAGGGAAAAGTGAAGGAAAGAGTCATGGGTTTTTAAAAATAAGGAAGCGATGAGACATTGATAGATTGACTATGTGTAAGTATTGCAAAATCTGTATTGTATAAGAACATGAAAGAAAAATATGTCATCAGGTCAGTTATTAAGATCTTATAGATGTAAAAGCAATGCTGGCTGGACATGCCTTATTTAGGAGATGATGGATGCTGCCTGGTTAGAACTATTCCAGATACTAACTTTGCAGAGTATGCACGGGCTGGAGAGCTCCTTAGGTGGTGCCTGAGTCTGTACCATGTGTGGGAGAAATTCTGCCACTCAGCATCCCTTGGTGTGCCGTGAGTGTAGACCCACAGGCTACAGATATTTATTTTACATTTGCAGCAGCTGTGATACTTTGGCAAGCGTAATGGCTCAGAGTGTAGCATGGCGTCACCTTGGTTGGTGTATCCTGGAGGAATATGTTCTGAATTGACATGTAAAGACCTTGCATCACCATTTTTTTCAGAAGATATTAACAAAGATCCCCACCCTATAGAAGTGAAAACAGAATAGCTTGCATCAGGCAGTGTCCACATTTTATTTTTAACCCCTGGAGGATGTATAGGTTTTGGAGGAACTGCTTTACTCCTGGTTTTTCATGTTTGGTCTGGTCATACTTGCTTAGAGCATGAGAAATATTTTCCACTCGCTATGTGCACAAAAGCTGTGGTTGTGGTTGGCTTACTCAGAAAAGTGTGTGTGTGTGTGTGTGTGTGTGTGTGTGTGTGTGTGTGTCTTCCACTTGCTGCCTTCCTATGTCATGTTAAAATGTGATTCTTCTGACTGAAACTCATCCCTAATTAATCCTGTGTGTTCACATCCTGTCTACTCTGTAACAGAGAATAAAAATGATGTGGCCTGCCTGTTATGAATTGAATATCTGATTATCTCCAGGATACATAGGCTGAAACCCTTCTCCTAAAGTGATTGGAGATGGAGCCCCTCAGAGAATCGATAGAGGTTGATTGATTAGGCCTTGAGAGTAGAATCCTTAGGATGGGACTGAAGCCTTTTTAAAATAGTGGAACCCTGAGGAATGCTGCCATGTCTGCTCTGTGTGTACACACCAAGGAAGGGCAGGCATGAGACTCTCACTGATTATCTGTTGTCACACTTCTAGAGTCCGATTACTAACAGGAGAAATACACTGGGCCAGTGCATTAATGGGCACTCGATTACAGCAGTTGAGGGATGGTTCAGAATGTATTAGGCTAAATAATTCAAATCTACTGCATTGAAATCACTGACATGCTCATTTCCATACTTATAAGCAGGGAATACTTACAGTAAGTCTTATTTGGGAACAATTCTGTCTTTTCTGCATTACATAAACTGTCATCACTGAGCCACCTACCATAGTATCAGTGAATTGAAAGCATAAAAGAGAACTAGAGAAGTGATTAGTTGAAATAATTTCCCATATTGGATTGTTTGGAATCTTTCGATTCCTATTCCTGCATATCTTTGGTTATGTCAGTATAATATATCTGAACCATATAATAAACATATACTCTCTGATTTCTTATGTGTGTAACAGTGATCAATTTTCATTTTAAAAAGGCCAAGAAAGTGAGATTCTACTCCTGTCATTCATGACAATTGAGTTCCTAAATATTTTAGGTACTAATATTAATTTCTGACATCTTTCTGACATGTGATTTAATGACATGGTAGTGACCAGTTCCAACTTCTCAGAATAAATAGCCCTTTATCACATATATTCAGATTCATGCTTGAACAACCTGGTCAGCTGGAATCCATTCTCAGAAATGTGACTGTGATTGCGAATGTCTGCACGTGCTCCTTCTTCATCTCCATGCTAAAGCTATTAAATACAGTGTAGAGTCTCTTATACTGCTTGAATTAACAGGCAAAGCAATTGGTTCAAAGATTTTTTGGAATCTTGTAGCATGTATCTAGGTAAATGGCGGCAGACGGAGCTTAGTTTTCTGTTTGTTTTTGACACAGACAATGCTTGTCTGCTCTAACTATTTTCGGTGGTGAAGAGCAAAAGTATGATTGTTTCACTTCATAGGGTGAGTATTCTTTTTACTGCAAATCAAAATGAACAGTGTACTGGTTACATTTTACAAATGCCCCCTTAGGTAGTCCATTTGTGAGCTAGGAAAGACATCCCTATAAAACAAAGAGCATTAGGAAATGCAACTTTGAAGTAGCATCTTTTTCAATGAAAAGTAATGTCTGGGGTCAGGTTCTTAACTTAAGGGATGCACTTTAAAGTCTGTTAGAGATAACTATCACCTTGGAGATGGTCCCATTACAATGACTATTGGCTCACCCGCCACACCACAGCTGCTGACATTTTGACTACCATGAAAATGAATAGCACTCCACATTGTGGCAATCACTCCGGTCATAAAAGTTAAATGAACATTCCTGGTGTGCCCCGTGGGACCTGGCAGATGTAGGAAGCAAAGACTGAGTACACAGGATAAAATGTGTCTCTGACAGACTGAAACTACTCCCTTAATACAATATCGTGTCTTCCTTGTTACCCGACTGTGTTTTGTTTTATTCAAAAGCTATTTCACAAATACAAACACTCCATTGACACTGAGAATCATTTATATCATGTCAGGATCTGCTTTACCATTGATTTCACTGCTGTTATTTTTTTTTTTTTGTTCCATCTATGATTTCATAAATCTTTTTTTTTTAGTGAGGCGTTAGTCAAAATTTGACTTCAGAGAACTGTTCTCTTTGCATGGAGAGCACTATGTTGCTTATGAATTTTCATTTCACCCTGCTCTTCAGTGAAGAGCCTTCTGTGCATTTCATTAATAGTATATTGTTAAGTATGGATTCCCCCCTGAAGTTAGTTGGGTCACAGAAGGGTTAACATCAGAGCTGTCACTATAATCAGCATAATCTTCAAAGTAATTGAAATTCAGACCCTTATATATTAGGATTACTGTCCATTACCTTTGGCTGTGTTCTCAGCAGTCTGCCAAAAATGCTTTTAAAATTTAAAAAAAAAAAAAAAAAAAGGATTTCGATGCCACCTATTAATTAAAAAAATTTATGTACACTCTGATTTTGAATATATAAATTCCTGCAGCAATGAGTTAGTGTATCTTGTCTCATAGCCTTCTACCCAGACATAAAAGCTTTCTCTCCACTTCCCTCACAACTCTTACTGTATTCCACTTAGACACATCTTTCTTTACTGTCCAAGGGATGCATTTGTCATCATGAACAGGCCTAAAAACCGAGGACAGTGAATCCTTCCCATGTGATCCCTGTTGGGACTTACTTTAATGTATAGATGGCAGTTTTATCCACCTCCTAAGTTTGAGGGATAACATTGAGACTATATATATATATATGTATGTATATATATACATACATACATACATATATATATAGTGTTTGAGGTAAACAACAGGATACATTAAAAACAAACTAATTCCACATCTATTTTAAAATAAAAGCTTTTTGCCCGTTACTTATCTAGTATGTAGCCAAGCACTTGACTTATAGGTGTACAATAAATGCATTTCAAATTAAACTGACACTGGTTTAGAATTGACCATTGCTTGGCAAGTTTCTTCTGCTAGACCATACAGAATTTCAGCAAGCATTCACTGAGTGTTTCATTCTTATGCCAGTGTCTATCTACCTCGAGCCATATATAGACAATTGAGATCAACTCAATGAGTTTTTTACCCTTCAGTGAAGAAGACAGACGTGTATAACAAGCAGCTATGATTCATCGTGGTAAATGTTGCAGTTAATGTATGCAGGCAGTGCCATGGGAACACTGGAAGTCAGCAGTGAATAGAGATTGCTGTCCACTCTGGCTTCCTATTGTTTGCTTTAATGAACAGTTTGTCTGAGAGAAAGGAAGAAGGACATTGTTAGAAGAGTCCTGTATGAGAGGAATCGATGCTTTAAGTAGCATGTGACAGAAACAGATGTCTAGGAAGACCACACAGGACAGGGAATATTCATTTTGAATGCCAGATTTGAAAAGACTGCTTAGAACCAAGGCCGAAGGTTCTAGATACTTTCTTATAGGCACATCTTGAAATCTCTGAAACACCATTCCCCACCATTCATTAAAAGAATGAATATTTAAGTGGGAGACATGCAGGAGTAGAGAGGAAACTGAACACAAGAGAGAAGCATAGGAGGCTGTGGTTTAGAAATTGGACAGGATGCCAGTAGAAATAGAAGCACTTCAGAGGGAGAATGAGCAAGTTTATTTATCATCCTAAACCTCAATTGTTTTTTTCTCGTTATCTTTTAATGGATCTGAAAGGGAAGCCATCGAGCAAGGCATCTGGACAAAGACTAGAAGTAAAGTTTATTCTCTGTACTGGCTAATTAGTAGATGCTATTGCTCTCCTGCTACAACAACCTTGTACTTTTACATGAGTATATGACCATATGGCTCTTCTCGCTCAAACATCCCCATACATGAAGGGTGAACCTGTTTCAAGGAGTCTCCATTTTGTTTATGAAAGATATTTCTTAACTTTTTTTAAAAAAATAACTTTTTAAAAAATTGTTTTGATTTCTGAGCAGGAAATCATTCTATAGCTCTGGCTAACTTCAAATATATTTACCTCAGTCTGCCAAATGCTGGGTATGTAAACTTCAGCCATCACTCCTGGACACACATTTCTGTTCAGAAACACTGCTAGCAGGATATGATAGTATGCAGTTGTAATCTCAGCATATGAAGGGCAGAAGCAAGTGAAATGTGGTTTTAACACTAGCCATCGCTGCATAAAGAGGTTTAGGATAGTCTGAAACCTGAACAGCACTGACTCAAAAAACAAAACAAAACAAAACAAAAGGTATGCAATATTATTCATCCCTTCCTGTATCCTCTCCTCTACGTTGTTCTCCCACAAGACCCAGTTTAACCCTTCCTAATCAATTATTTTCATTTAACCCTGTAAGTGTTTACATTCTCTCTCTCTTCCACTTCACTCCACTGCACTCCGGCTCCTTACTAATTTCTCCATCTCCCTGGGTATTTCAAATAGAACATACATATCTGAAGATTCAGGGCTAACATCCTCAGATGACAGAAAATATGCAGTGTTTGTCTTACTGGTTCTAGGTTTCCTCACCCAGAATGATGCTTTCCAGCTTCATCCATTTACCTGTGAATTTTATAATTTCCTTTAAGAGCTGGATAATAAAATCCCAATTGTCTGTTGTTTAATGGAGATCTGGGTTGTTTTCATTTCGCAGCTTATTGTGAGTAGAGCAGAAATGAACATGGATAACAAAGTATGTCCATAGAAGTGTATAGAGTTCTTTGGGTATATTACCAAAGATGGTATATTGGCAATGTTATTGGTTACCTTCCAAAACTAGACAGAAGACCCTATTTTGAATATATTACATATTCTTGTCATAAAATATCAAGAGATTAAGCTGGTACTCACTTGAAAGCATCATCCATACTGGCTCGCTTTCATCGTTCTGGAATGTGCTCGCATGCTAGCCTACCCAGCCACAAGCTCTGAGAACTACAATAATTGTTTTTCAGCCATATTAGTTGTTATTGAAGTCATTGTAGTTGCCTGAAAAGATATATGCCTACTTGCACATATCTTTTACTAGTGGGATAAACAATGTGGGAATAACCAACCAGTTTCTGACTCAATTTTGAGGCCACTCCACTATATGTAGACAATAGAATATGCTACTATTTTGCTAAATGTACATAGTATTGAATCAACTCCTAATGACTTATTATACCTACAAAGTAGCTCATATTTCATGCCTTCATAAAAAAACACAACAAAATAAAACAAAAACTATTTGGAATGTCATGCTGATTCCCACAGATACCCACAATGAATCAAGATGCCGAGAATAAGAGACTGTGAACAGCTCAGTGCTTAATGAAACATCTATGTTACACCTCATTCCAAGGCTCTAAGGTCATTACAGAATATGTGATTAAAAAGATGATAAAATCCAGAGGTGTGTGACTACTGTGAAGTATTGGTTTTCAGACATATTAGTGCAGTTTCACATGTGGGCTCACACTCACAGCAGTTGTGATAACATGTATAATAAGACCTGTGAAGGTTCAAACCAGACAAGATCCCCAGCATAGATAGTGGAAATCAGCACGAAGTTCTTCCCTAGCTGAGGAAGCATTAACAATTGATAGCTTCTGGGAGAGCAATAGCCAGCTGTTTGTTTGCTTGTTTGTTTGGGTTTGTTGTTGTTGTTGTTGTTTAAAGTATAGCTCTTAAGAGATAGGTCATACTTCTAGAGAAGAGCACATGATTATATGGGCAGCACAAATTGGAGTCAATGGATTAAAACAAAAAGAATACAAAGTTGTGTAAGTATGAAAAAGGAGGAAGGTCTGGGAGGAGTTAAGAAATGGGGACATAAATATACAAAACGCTTTACACATAATTTTCATACATGAAATTTTAAAATGAAATAAAAATGATGACATGAGAAAAGAAAAGAACTAGGAGAATAAGAGGCAAAAATGCAGAGGGGTCAGAAAAATCTGGTTTTCAGGCTTGGGAACCATCAGAGAACCATTGATCCCTCCCTCCTATGTACTCAAGCACATCAGATTCACTTGTTTGGTTTGTGCAACTTAAAAATCTCTCTTAAATCTCTTCTGTTTAGGCTGAGTCTTGAATCTGTGCCGGCCCATATTCTTATCTTTCAGATATTTCCATGTAGCTGAAAACTCTCTGCAAACTCACTTTGTCCACAGATAGACCAGAATAGATATGTTACTGAAGGTTCATTGTAGGAAGAGCATAAACAAATGAAAATGGTACTTCTCTAGTAATCAGTGAAATTAAGCACAGACTAGGCTATAATGTCCAGCTTATTACAAATAAGTTAGAAGGTACTGACTATTATTTAGGCTATGTTATGATATTAAGGCTATATTTAATGGTATAGACCTACAACAATATGTTGATGACAACCTAAGATCTGGCAAAGCCAGTGCTCCTCTGTAATCCAGCAACTCCACTCCTAGAAGCCACTCAATAACTGTGTGTGTGTAGAGATACACAGGAAAGCAACAAGTGATCATTTTTAAAGAGTTCTGATTCCCATCAGGAAGAGATGGAAGTAATGCAGTTCAGTACAAGTGAGGGAACTAAGCCACAAATACTAATCAAGCAAAAACAATTTTTTTTTGTAGCAGTTGCTGGCATCAAATTTAAGGTCTCACACAGGCTAGGCAAACATTCTACAATTGACCTATACCATCAACTTCCCAGGGAAAAGATTTAAGAGAGATTTTTAAGTCCATTTACACAAATTTAATAATGAATATTATGTGCTTGAATATATAGGAGGCCAGGATCAAGGCTGCTGTATCTAGAATTGTGGTTTGGGGATAGACCATCAAGCACACCAGTTGGGCAATATAGGAAAAACAATAACTTCTAGACCAAAGAATATAGTGTATCTGGCATTATGCTTTTTTTGTAAAACCTAATTAAAATCATTAAATATTATATACATGCAAAAATGTTCTTTCCATTACTGTTTCTTAAACTGTTTATGCCACTAGTTTTTGAACATAATGGCAAAGTCGTTTTTTATTCTTGTTAATTTTGTTGAGTAAGCAATTTCAACCAAATACATTTGAATGGCACCCTGTAGCCCTCATTCAGTTATTTGGTAACTATTTTTAAAAGGAGTGAGTATCCACTAATAATTTTAACTATGTAAATTTATTTGCTTGAAAATCATATTCAGAAGGAAAGTTGAAGTATCTTGGAAGCATTCCTCTGATGCACAGTGTATGAGTCAGGGGCATTCCCCTGAAGGCTTTCTCTTTCAAATGGTATCTGGTTCCCACAACAGTAAATATCCCACTCTATAAATAGTTTCAGCAACATGAGCAGATTCTTTGGAAAGGAATCAATAAAACAGATTGGAAAGAAAGGCATTTAATAGGTAGAAATATTGGTTACTATAGTCTATTTTCACTTTCCCATAGTTGCTCCCATGAGAAAGGAGTAGTCACAGGGTCTAATGGAATATATACCACTTAGTGTTTTCCTTCCTCTGGAACTTCCAAGGACTCTCCAAACTTCTATATTTTATCCCTGTTCCAAAGAGAATGGGAACCAGAATTCCCAAGTCTGTATCCATTCACAGTACCACTATTCTTCCTTTAGAAGTTTCTTTCCAACATTATGAGATACGTCAGAAAAAAATCAACTCCTGTTCCCAAAGAACTCCATTTCTGAGGGCCTTGAGGAGCTTGGACTATAATCAGACCTCCACAGTCTTGCTGCCGTTGCTCTAACCTACCCTAGTAGATATCCATCATTTTAATTTCCTCCTCCAACATAAGAGAATAAAGCCAAAGACCACAGTAAAATAACAAGGCACGACTCTCTAGAGACTTGAGAAAGACGTCATATGCTGCCTCCACATGGCTGCCAGTCATCCCAACTGATGTAACACATCTGTCGTCTTCAAGGAAGTAATCAATGTCTGGTTCTCTGTTCTAGCCTGCAAGGAAGGAGATGGCCTCATTTTGTTGTATTAAACCAGGAGCCCTGTGTTACAGGGCTGTGAGCTGCTGCCTGCCATGGTTAACACGCTGAAAATTTCATCGGCTGTCTTCAATAAAGACCATGTGTGTGTGTGTGTGTGAGGGAAGACATTGGCACTTGTGTTTATGTGTCTCATCCCAACCCATGGGTTGCAGCTGGCAGAGAGCAAAGCCACCAGGAATAGGATGGACTTCCACCCTAAATTCTTGTGTTCACTTCCATAGCTAAAGAGGCTTGCAGGCTGTTTAGACACCCGTCACATGCTGTCTCCACAGCCTTTCTTTCTGTCTCCTAGCATTTAATCATTTACAGCTCTGTTAATAAAATTTCATTTGGACATTTACTGTCTTAAGTAATTATATGACCAAAAGAAGAATTCTACTTTACAAGGGGATAGATAACATGATCTGACATACTTTGTTCTACAGGCTCTACCTGTTGTAAGTGATTTTTTTGTAAAAGCTGTAAGATGATAACATCTTTGATCTAGAAGTGACCTTCGCAACAGCGCTTCTAGTATTTTAATGGGAATAACTAGAACCTGAGGATCTATTTAAAATTCACATTCTGACTCAATGGGTGGGGCCTGAAATTCTCATCTTCTGCCTTGCATTGAGGTGCTGCCAGGAGTATTTTTCTGAACTCATCTTCTCACCTAAAAGGCCAGAAGGTCTCAGGACAGTGGGTATATATTAATCCTCAGCAGCCACTGCTCTGGAAGGTGTATGTGGCAGGCTTGGGAAAATAAACCATGTCTGTTAATATATATGTATATAAATGCATATTATATGTATATTATATTATATATGCATATTATATACATATTATATACATATTATATTATATTATATATGCATATTATATACATATTATATTATATACTATGTATATTATATTATAATATAATATACATATATATTAGCAAAGATTTAAATTTATTTATGTCCAAGTCACTGTTGACATTTTCAAAGTGGTTGCTTAAGATGCCAATATCCATTATTTCAGTGATGTTTTAGCAAAACTGTTTGTACATCTTATTGTTTGTCATTATCTCAGAGAGGCTATAGGGTGTTGTAAGCAGTATATCATACAGATTTTTAAATTCCTAAAGTAATTTCCCTAATAAAAGTGGTATTTGCATTCATTACAAAAATGTCATAATGATAAATAAATATGTAACTACTTAAAATATGAGTGTTCTTAAATATGCATATACCTAGTTTTACACATTTTTTATTCTTTGAGGAAAGCAGTTAACAAATAGGAATGAATTTTCTTAAGGTCTACCATCCCACATTAACTTCATAGTATCAAATTATGCTTATTTTTATTTAGAGTAACATGCTCCAGTGTCACAAAATTAAATTCATGACAAAAATACCATTATAACTAGCCTCTAGAAATCATCCACCAAACAAATGTAACTTCCTTTGTGTGTTTTTTTGCAATAATAATAAATTCTGATATTTTATCTAGCATCTGGTGGTAGGAAGATGCTACCGTCTCTTAGAGGAACAGCCTGAAAAAGACTAGGAAGTGAGTATAGGCACAAGTGGCCTAGAAGGCCTGGTGCATGTTCAGCACACTCGGGAGGAGATTTTGTTTGCAATTTTGAAGCAATAAGCCAAAATAGGGGAAGAAAGGGAAAGGCAATATGCTTCAATTCTCATATAATCTTTTTAGTAACTAGATGAAACAAATAATTCTGTCATCAAACTTGGACAAGAACTGAGATCCCAAGACAACACCCAACTTGCCCAGATATACGTTTCTCTGTGGTAGAACTAGCATGTGAATCTAAGCTATTTGAATGTATAATCCCTGAGTGTACAGATAATCTTTGTCTGTAGCAATGTGATGCATACACACTATAGGTAGAAACCTATCGGTAACACAGCAATTGAGGAAATAAAGGCTGTCCCACAGAGCCATCAGGTTTCTCTCAGCCCACTTCCAGAGCTTCTCCTACTTCTGGTTAACAAGGAATGGCTGCCAACAGTGATCCTCCTACCCACTTTTAGCATCTCTAATAGTTGAGGTTCTGAATATATGCATACTAAAGTTTAGGAGCTACGTTAGTAGCAATCATGCTGAACACTGTGAGGAGACATAATTCAGAAATATGCTCCGGCATCAGAGGAGCTCAAGGTAATAATGGTGGTGTGATAGCAGGATTCCTGTAGATGATGTGGGTGGTGTTAATTTATTGGTTTCCAGTGTAGCACGTCACACTGCCATTCAATTTAGAGCTAGGTGTATTTGAATTGGTGTTTAAAGTTAGAAACTAACCATCTGTAGTTTTTTCTTCATAAATATTAAGTCATTCTAGCCAAAGATGGATGAAAGGTCAGACAAAGCTTATATTTGTGATATAATTTCTTTGGGGAAAAAAGGAAGTAGAAAAGTTTGAAAATAATGGCTAGCAGTTTGAATTTAAGAGAATTTTGATGTGTATACAGAGACATTCTCTAGCCACTGAACTCAAAATTATGAAATTACCAAGAAGCATTTAATGAACTAGAAAAAAATGGCCGTGGCATTTGCAGTGTCTATGTAGTGACAGTATTCTGCCACATGCTTTTTAAGAAACGTTTAGAAATTTGGTACAGGGGTCTTAGGCTACGTCTCCCATAAGCTTGAAAGCTGGTCATGGTTTTTTCCTTTTCTTTGTTCTGGGCAGATCTACTCTTTCCAGCATTGATTTGGCTCAGAAATATTTTTACAGTATATAGTAGGATCAATTGAATTCAGCTAGAAAATGCATGTAAAATTTGTATTTATTAGTTATTACTATAAATGTATTAGTATTTGTAAAAATACTAAATCAGTTGGACATTATCTTTGGCTTCTACACAGAGTGAAAGACAATTAATGATGGACATTATCTTCAAAAATGAATTCACACTCATAGCATGTAAGCAGTGTTTATCTGACGTGTGAACTATGCATTTATATAGCTGCCAAAAAGTTTGCTTCCTATTAACAAGAGCCTTCTAAGGACTGGACACAAAAAGAGCAGCAGTTTCTCTGTTTGTAGACAGCAAGCAAAGTATTTTTCCCATCACAATATACTTTCATGAACAGATATCTGAGAATTTGGAGACAAAAATCCTCATACTAAACTATAGTTTCCATAATCCCTTTTTTAAAAAAATCATTCCAATTTTTTACATGACAGTTTTATATTTTACTTGTCATGGTGACTGAAATGGTTTAAGCATTATTTAAGCTTTTTTTTTTTATTCTTAAGTGTTTTTCAACAAGTAATAAAAATGGATTTATTTAAGTTACATTTTCCTACACCATATGATTAATCTGTTTTGGTATTGTTTACCTTGATATATTTATATAAACATTCAGCATTAGGAAAATCTAATTACTCTAAAATTTTAAATATGAGAGTCTTATCTTTCTAGGAAATATTTTAGTTTAGGTTTCAGAAAGATGTTAAATTTAAATTTTTATTCTGAAAATATCAGTAAATCTCATAGCCTAATGTTTATATACATAAAGCCTAGAATATAGCTAAGAAGACAAGACGTAGATGTAGATATTTTCACTTTGCACTCAAATTTCTCATTTTTGAGGTACGTTTTTAGTTGGTTTCCTTTGCTCAGATAAACAAGGTTTCCATGCTATAACTGTGCTCTGTTTTGCTGCATTGAGACTTGAACCCAGAGTTTGAGACACACCAGGTAAGCATTCTGTCACTAAGCTATATTTGAGGATTTTTTCAAAAGATCAGTTCTATATGAAAGCATATTTATTTAAATTTGTTTGTTTTGTTTGTTTTTAAACATGCTGCCTGCCCTATAGCTCTTACAATATATCTGAGGATGTCCTTCAGCTCCAGATAAGGTTATAGGGGTACACTGCCATGACTTCATAAAGTTTAAAAGTTTTTTTTTCCCCCAAAACAGGCTGTCTAGGATATCCATTCTTTTTATGGTGTATAGGCTTTTCTATTAAATAAATAAAAAAGATGCATTTCCTAACTGCCTATCCTAATCCTATTTAAAGTATATAGCTACTGTTTGAAGATGTGCATACTTCCTGTCTCTACTTCTCTAAATTGGCAAATTACTTCTATCAGATGCCTCTAAACATGGGAATTGTGCATGGGAGGTTGAGGACTTTAGTCCTCCATGAAGGAGCTCTTGCAATGGCCTCCTTTTCACTCACTTCCTCTCTCTTCTTACAGTACCCTGCTGCTCTCATGAACCTAGGGGCCATTCTGCATCTCAATGGACGACTGCAGAAGGCTGAAGCCAACTACCTGAGGGCTCTGCAACTCAAGCCAGATGATGTCATCACTCAGTCCAATCTCCGCAAGCTGTGGAACATCATGGAAAAGCAAGGCTTGAAGACCTCCAAGACCTGACACATGAGAACTAAACTTCTATGCTTGACAGAGCTGGCTTCATTAACAGACAGAACTTCCCAGCAGTGCTGTGATAAAAGCTCACTGGCGACGTCAAGCCCAGGACAGAGGTCATCATGGTTACTGTCACTGCTGGGAGAATCCACTTTGCTATGGGCACAGCCCTTAACACCAAAAAGGGGAACATGGAGAACCTCTGGGAGAGTGTAATTGTTACCCATAGACTGTAAACCAGAGCACTTAACAGGATTTTGAAGGGTTCTTAGAAAGTAGAGGGATCTCAGTTGCAGACATCCACTTTTGAGGAAGAATTTGAAATTCAATTGTTCCTTAAACACTGTGAGAGGAAGTCAGAGAGCTCATCCAGCCACAGTGAACTCTTAAGGGGGTGATTAACACATAGTGTGAATCCCAGTGAGCTACCGGTTGTCCTTATGCTGCTGTCTTCCCTCTTTGGGACAGCCTGCTTATTGATTGTTGAAGCTAATCAAACTTTGATTTTAACAGTGTGTCGGGATCTGTCAGAATCTCCAGTTGTTTCTTGACTCATGCACATAAACATTTTATGGTTTGAATGTGCTAGGCTTCCTAGTATTGAACATCATTTGTTTGTCATGTCTTAAAATGAACGTGTAGAGAAGAGCTAAACACCCATACAGGAGATAGGAAAGGACCTAGGGTGGCCTTGGGTGTGTGTCACAAAGGCATTTTCATTTTTTCAGTATTTTCTCCAATGCTGTTTGGTAGATCTCATTGTATTAATTCTTTTGAAATTATCTTTTATGATGTCTATTCCTGTTTACTATACATGTTGTTCACTATGGCTGAAAAAACAATGGGGATACTATAAGTGTTCCAGTTCTAGTAACTAATCATGACTATATAAGACACAGTCCTCCGTGCTTCCAAGCCAAGGGTTGTTATAATAAGTCAATGCAGGGTGAGTACATAAGGATTATTGTCATTGATCTTGTGTTTTGGATAGAGCTGGTATGAAATACCCATTGTTTCCTAGCATACCTAAATGTCAATGCAGATAAACCCTGGAGGATTGTGTCATTTTGCTCTTCCTGAAAAATGTCAAAAGTAAATTATTTTAAGGATACCACAGAGTAAGCATCAGCTTGCATTCTATCTTCATCTTCTGCCAAATACTTTTCTCAGTTGAAAGATATTTTCCAATAGAAAACTGAGTGTTTTATTTCCTTACCTGCTATTAGGTATTTCAGTGATCATTTTATAAGTTAAAAGCTATAAATGAAACAAGAAAGAACATTTTTTTTCACATTTTTGCCTTGTACTCAAACTTTACTACTAAAAATTAAATTCCCAGAATACAAGTCTATTAGCAATCTCTTTGTAGAGAAGTTAACTATTCTGTACCCAACATATTTATTTATTTATTATCCAACCATAGCAAAATAACAAAACAAAACAAAAAAGATTTGTTAAAATTGCTATTTGCTTTCTCTCCTTCCCTTTTATACACCATGTATATATATATATATATGATCAGTGATTCCATTAAAGGGAAGCTGGACATGAAAAAATACTATGTTTTCTCCCTATAGTATATGCCATGTCATGTATCGAATACAGTGGATAATGAAATTGAGGTAGTATTCCAATGACATTAGTTTCTGTGAGAGAACAGATGTAGTGAGAGTTTTGATGGAGTTTATGAGAAGGCCCTCTTTAAAGTCTATATTACTCTGTAAACATTTCACTCAAGGGCCAGAAATTAAAGTATAACTAAGTCACTGTGTTATCAGAATAATATTTAACATTAATAACAACAAACCCATGGTCAAACCAAAAAAATAGTGGGTTGAAGTCTACATTTCATTTCTAATGCATAGGCAATTTGGATGACAAAGAAATTTAATATAAGGCTGTAAAGATAAATTCAGTGTCTAACCTTTTTTTATTTATTTAAATAGTTGTTGTGGCATTCTAGTCTTTACATTTTATGTCTGTCTTGTTACTGTCCCTTCTTTCCAACACTTGCTTTCTGTAGGTTCACTGAATGCACAATAGCCACATTTCACATGACTCAACTTCCAAGTGATGTTAATCATTGGGCCTGTGTCATAAAATGCATGGATCTTTAATACCTACATGTCCCTGACACTTTTCACTACAGGGCTGGACTTAGTAACTGACCAACTCGGGGGGGTGGGCTGGGGTATTAGAACATGATCAAAATGTCTCTGCTCAGGGATTTATGGTGGATCATTGCAGACAGTGCTAAAAATGTAGAGCACAAGACAAGTTTACTAAATTAAAATTTTATTTTTTGAAAAACTGTTATTTGTATAAATTATCAAGATTTGTAGGCTTTCCTTTTGTAGAAATAATTGTTTTATGTGCCAGAGAATTTCGATTTTGTTTTGAACAATAAAGCATTGATAACAAATATGTTGTATGAGTCTTTTTTAGAACTTTTCTAGAGCAACAGCGCTTAAACTCTGGCAACATTTTGTTTTAAGATGTATAAGAGTTCACTAGGATGAGCTTAAACCTGTACCCCTTCCTTCCCCTCAACCTCTGTCTTAGAGTTTTATTGCTGCAAAGAGACACTATGACCATAGCAATTCTTAGAAAGGAAAATATTTAATTCAGTCTTGCATACAGTTTCAGAGATTTATCCATTATGAATGGGATCATGGCAGTTTCCAGGCAGACATGGTACTGGAGAAGGAGCTGAGAATTCTACATTTTGATCTGAAGGCAACATGTGAGTGCAGGAACACCTCCCCCCCCCCCCCCCCCCCCCCCCCCCCCCCGCCCCAGAGTCCTCAGGTATTAGATTGCTTGGAGCCACCTCACACTATTGCTGAGACCCAAACTCGGGTTCTTTTAAAGAGTAGTGTTATTACTTTTCTGTTGCTTTGATAAAATATTCTGGCCAAGGCAACTTAAGGAACCGAGTGTTTCTTTTGAATTCTGGTTCCATGGGAATAAGCATCACCGTGGTGAAGTGAGTCGCAACAGGCAGGAGGTATAGTGGCAGGAAGAGGATGTGTGAGGGTTCTCCTCTTAAACCACAAGCAAGAAGCAGGGAGAGGGAGAACACTAGAGATAGCAAAAGGCTTTGAAACTCCAGAGCCTTCCTCAAGTGATGTCCTTCTTCATCAAGGCTGCATCTCCTAGATCGCCACAGAGAGCACCATCATCCGGGGACTCAGTGTTCAAATATATAAGCCAATGGGGACAGTCTCATTGAAACCATCAAAGGTCAGATGCATTCTTAGTCACTGAGCAGTCTCTCAAGCCCCTATCATATTTATCATAAACTTTGGGATTTTAACATGATAAGGGAAAGATTGAAAACAGAATTTAAGCATCAAAAATAAATATAGCATATAATCAATAATTTCCAGCAATGATAATAATAATAATAATTAATAAAGTTTGCATGTATTACCTAGCTTTCTATGTTCAAAAAAGATGACAATGTTTTGTTTTGTTTACTTAGTTGTTGAGGTATGGTGAAAATATAAAAATCTAAAATCCATTCAAACCGCCATGCAATCACCAGCTCACTGGCTCAGTTGATTATTGGGTAAAAATTTCCCTATTTAAAAGACTGGCACTCCAATTGTTGTCTTTTCCAGAAACACAACCCTATTCTCCTAAGAAAAGTAGGTATAACACACTCAGGTATCAATGATGAGGGGCTCTATAGTCCTAAACCAAGTGCCAACATACAGAGAATTCTGTTCCTGTTGAATTTGTTATTCCATCTACAGAAGGATTGTTATATATTACCTATTTCCTGCAACAAAGGAAAATATTTGGTTTTGAAGACATTGTCTGCTAAGAATTCAACAGATGTATGAAGCACTGTAGTTTTATATACCAGGAAACTGAAAGGAAGGTGTCAAGCAACTTGGGCAGTGTCACTAACCTCAAGCATCAAGGCTGTCTCCAAGTAGT
>JADRCD010224358.1:13874-47003 GCA_019843815.1 Montemys delectorum | reverse complement strand
GCAGTTCCTGTTTCTGTTGGTGATGGTCATGTATGCAGTTCCTGTTTTTGTTGGTGATGGTCATGTATGCAGCTCCTGTTTGCTTACCTAAGTTTTTCATTGCCATGATTCCCACAGTTTGTGTTTTATTTATTGCTTATTTCAATTTTCAGATTTCGGACAGATTTAGTCATTTCTTTCATGCATTCATTTTTTTTCTTTTTAGTATAGAATAGAGTTTATTTAAGGCATGGGGAGGGGAGGTAAGAGGGTAGCAGAGGCAGAGAAAGGCAAAGAGAAGGAGAGAGTAGAGAAGTAGGGGATGACCATGACCACGTAGAGAGAGGGGGCAAGAGGATGGAGAGAGAGGGGGAGCAGAGGGTAAGAGGCAAGGGAGAAGCAGGAGTAAGAGAGGATGCATTCATTTTTTTCTTGTCTTTCTTTAAGGGCTGTATTAATTTCCTTTCATTGTTTGCATTTTTCTGTCCTTTGTGTGTGTGTGTGTGTGTGTGTGTGCGCGCTCGCACGTAGATCTGCATGATTCATTCATTTCCTCGAATTGTTTGTGTTCCTGGATTTCAGTAAGGGATTTATTGTTTTTCCTTTTTCAGAACCTCTATCATCTTTATAGTCATCATTGTACTTCAGCTGTGTTGAAACATTCAGAGCTTGCTATAGCTTGCCCTATAGTTGATTGTGGAGTTGTGGGCTAGGATAAGATGATAAGAAAGAGCTGTAGGGGAAGGCTGGACAGGCACTGAGGAAGTGTGGGTGGTCTGTGGTGAGGTTTTGTCTGGGTCTCTGGGTTCTAGAGTGGCCTCTGGGAAAGCAGGGGTCTTCCTTTGCAGCCTTGAGCTGAGATATGATAACGCGGGGACATCGGGGATAGGCGACTGTTGAGTGAAGGCTATGCAGGCTCTGAGGAAATCCAGGTAGCCTGAAGGCAGAGTTTTACCTAGGTTTCTGGGTATAGGCTTGGTCCGCAGTAGAACAGGAGTCTTCAGCCGGAGTTGTGGGTCTGGATATACCATACAAACTTTATAAAATTGTTTCCAATTTTATAGTTAACAAATGTTCATCACAAAAATATGTGAGGAAGTAGTAAAAGCAGGAAAAATTAAAAATTAATTAGCCTTCTTGGCAGAATTTAAAACAATCCTGTTAACATTTTCTGTATTTTTATCCTCTATTTCTAAATGTTTAGCATTGCTTCATGCCAATAATCTATAGCAACAACAAAAGCATTTATCCTTGCAGTAATCATTATGAATAGTTTTTTTTTTTTAGGTTTCCACAAAGATGTTGCAGTAAGAATGCCTTTGTTTTAACATATTTCCTTAGCAAGTTTTAATTTTAGACACACAAGCTTCTTTGCAGCATTTCATTTAAAGATTTTTGTTTCCATCAGAAGAGTTTCCCTGTAATAACAATAACATACATTGCTTCAGTATGAAGAAGTACTAGATGCAATCCAAGTACCTGCCTGTTGGTATTCTGTATAAACTCCACCCCCACAGATACCTGACAGCAGCCAGGTATTCTCTTCCCCACATTACCTGACAATGGCCAGGTAGGCCTGGCCTTACAAAGTGGGCTCCTTGGCCCCTCCTCTCTCTCTTACTCCTGCTTCTCTCCCTTAACCCCTTGCCCCTTTGTTCCCCCTCCCTCCCCATTTCTTTCCCCCCTCTCTCCACGTAGTCATGGAGGCCCCTACTTCTCTACTTTCTCCTTCTCTCTGCCTTTGTCTGCTTCTGCTACCCTCTTACCTCCCTCCCCACGCCCTAAATAAACTCTATTCTATTCTATACCAGTGTGTGTCTGGTCCCTCAAGGGGAAGGGATGCCTTGGCATAAGCCCGCTGAGGCACTCCCTTTCCCTACACTTCCCCAGAACTTATTCTTATAGCTCATGGGTTGACCTGTGACCAATATATTTGCATATGTGAAAATAATTTGAATTATGTCAAAGAAATTCTCTTTGTCTGCTTGAACAATGACTCTACAGAGAAGATCTGTAAAGCCTTAGGAAGTCAAAGAGAGAAAACAATACTAAACACAGCCCTGCAGACTCTCAGCAGATCATGGATGCCTCTGACATTGGTTTTCTGGCCATGTTACTGTTTGCAGCTTTTACAGAAAGCAATGTTTCTCCTTCACTTTAAGATTCATATCTCAAGTCGATTTATCTTTGAATATAACATTGAAAATAACTAAGCAGGACTATTGAACTCATTGCATTCAGCCCTAGATATATAGCGATTAGCAATTCAGTTTCTTTATCAGAGGGAATCTAGTTCAATTCTCAGATCGATGTTAATTAAGAAACCCAAACATTTCGTGATTGTACTGCAGGCTGAGCTGCTTAAAGAATTGTCTGTGAACCCTGGCCACAATGAGACCTGCAAAATGTGCTTCTAGGCATTCCCAAAGTAGTGTGTCACTATTTACTGGAGTTGCTGAAGAAGGGACTTTCTGGACACCTTGCATGCCTTTCACTGGATGCATCACTCTGCCTGACACCTAGATTCCACCAGAGTGACCTATGGGTTATAAGAGTTAAATGACATTGTCTCCTTAACTATTATTTGGTGGATTTCTTAGCATTAGAAAACATAATTGCAGCTAATGTATTTGTTCTTTGTTGGTACAAGAGTCACAAAATAATTATCACAGCAATTGTGCTTCCAATATTTAAATAAAAAATTTTTCTTCTATGGATAAATGAAATTAAATATAGAAAACAGTAGCTTCTTGTTCAATAAAAAATTAATGGGAGTTCCTACATTTCTGTGTTGTTTAAAATGATAAATTTGTCATAGTCTCAGGCATTTGAACACAGTCCCTAGTTGGTAATAGCTTGAGAAGTGTACCTTCCTGAAGGAAGAATGCTATTGAGGTGCAGAGACTCACAGTATTTTAGGTTTCTTCCTCTCCTTTGTACCCGGCATTTAAGATAGGCCTCACATCTGCTCTGGAAGCTATCATGTCTTCTTCTGTTGCCTGTCGAGATCAGCCATCCAAAGCCTCTGCAACCATAGCTTAAACCAACTTTCTTCTAGAATTCGCTGTAATAACGGTGTGACCAGTACACTATTAGAGCATGAAATACTATCAGAAAGAAATTCAGAGGATTCTAAGGAAGATGAATAGAAAATGATTTTTATTTCTTATCTTAATAAGAATGCTTTTTCTATGTTGTTTTCTTATATTATGGAAAATTCAAAGGACTTTTATACAATTGAACTGCAGCATATATATCTGTCAAGTTGCTTAGGTTGCGTAATCTCTTGAGTCCTATTGAATACAGCATCACTTATTAGTGAGTGTCACTGTCTTCCACTAATTCTGCTCTCAGAATGACCCTCTTGCTACCTGAGTGTAGATGACTCTCCTGCCATTTTGACCCTTGTGCTCAACTTTCTACATATTTCTGATATTTAAGGTGCACTAGTGTGCACCTGTGAAATGTCTTTCAAGGAGAAGGAAACTTCATATAAGCAGGAAAATATTCTATCAGAAAAATTGTAAAATATTAGGTATAAGAGGAGCAGCAGAATGTCAAATATATTAACTTGTACAAAAACATTGTACAGATGAAAGGGATATGGAACAGAAGTATCTTTGAATGATTGTAAGTTTGTAAATACAACATTATTTTGGGATGAAGAAGTGGCTCAAGAGTTTAGCAAACACAACACTCTTACAATGTACAACAGTTGCAACATCATTCTCAGATACATCACAACTGACACACAGACACATGGCCATCTTTAAAAAACAAAGTAAAATATTACTGTATGCATTCCAAATTAGGAGAAGTTTAATATTTTAGTCTGAGTAATTAACCACCAGAACAGTCAGTGTAATATTGAAAATAGTCATACATTCAAAATAAAGACAAATCAAATTATATAGCACTAGAAAGGATCCAAAAATTGTCCTAAATTATAGGAAACAATAAATAGAAAACCAAACAGGAGGTGCACATAATAAACACAATGAAAGATGTATAACAGAATGTAAGAAACAGTCAAAGATAATTATATGTAATATAGGCATTTAAAGGCCAAAAAAGTCCATAAGAATTTTAAATGATACAAACATAGATGGGATACTCAAAATTTCATATTAAATATAAGAAATTTAGGAGACCAGAATGACAATAACCAAGGGACATATTTTTAATTACCAACACCAAGTTAGAGGCTCAAAAGTGCCTGTAACTCTAGTTCTAGGGCATCTGACATCCTCTTCTGGCCTCTTCAAGCACTGCAAGCCTGTGTTACACAGACACCCATGCAGGCAAAACATCTGTCACATAAATACAAATTAACTAATGTATGCAATATTTGTAGACACAGATTACCTAGTAACAATAATGTGTTAGAATAATGCTCCAGTAATGAAAGTCAGTGTGGTTTAAATTTATCTGGCTCCCTTTTTCACCAGAGAAACAATTGTATAAATTAATCAGGGTTCTCTTTGTCTGTCTGTCTGTCTGTCTGTCTGTCTGTCTGTCTGTCTGTCTATCTATCTATCTGTGAGGTTTATTTCTGACTTATTAGAATGACTTACATGCTACAGATAACCCAACAATGGCTGACTAACAATGTACCGTCTAGGAATGCAGTAGTTGCTTGGTCTATGAAGCTGCATGTGTTCAGTATAAGTGTGAAGTAGGCCCAAATACTGGTGAAGGAATGGCCTTGCTATCAAGGCAAAAGCAAGCAGAGGACAAGCAAACTCTTCCTTCTTCCATGTCCTTCTGTATAGGCTTCCAGCTGAAGGTGTGGCCCAGATTAGATCTAAATGAATTCCAGATTTAAAGTCTGTCTTCCTACCCCAAAGACCCAGATTAGAAGTACATCTTCCCACTACAAGTTGAGCAGAAATCCCTCCAAGGTTTGCCCTCTAGTTTTGGATTTTATTTATTTCATTACAGATGTAATCAGGTTGACAATTAAGAATAGCCATTACAACTTGACACATTTGTATATGAATAGATATACCTAAACATGTATATAAATAAAATACAGAAATGTAATATTACTGAGAGAGATGTTTAATTCAAAATATTCCTTGTTATATTTAATTTTATGGCTTGTTAAGATGAAAGCATTTTTGTCTGCTTATGAGCTAGCTAAATGTGCTTATTTTTCACATAAAGAATTCAGTATTGGGCATATATTTGATATCATGGAATATAGAACGACAACAATGTTCTTTAGAATTGATCAATATTTTAACATTGTAATCACTAATACTGAAAATTTGACATGTACTGCTTTTGAAATTCAGAAATTCTTGGAAATTTTGGATGTGGAGATGGTTCAGTTGGTAAAGCATTTGCTGTATAAACATGGGGATCTCTGTCTAATCCCCAACATCAATATAAACAGCATGACCAGTGGACATAATCCTATTCATAATCTTAGCACTGGGGAGTCAGAGACAGGCATATTCCTGTCAAGTCTGTGTAATCCAATTAGAAACCTAGATCTCAGAAATGGACTGTCTCAAAACTCAAGGTGAAAGGCTTCTATGAAATGATACTAAACTTTACGTCTGGCCTACATTGCATATGCCTACATTCATGTATTCATGCAAACATGTACATACCTCTATACAAACAGAAACACGGTATAAATTATTGGAAATTTTGATGAGATTCAAATCAGCAATTTTAAAATTTGTTAATATCCAACACAACAAAATACAGTGGAAAGATAAAAAATTGGGAACTTTTGTTCTTTGTGATTAAGCTTTTATGTTTCTAACAGAGGACAATAGTTTGTATGTATAATAATCATGCTGGAATTTCTAATATCCAATATTTTTCAACTTGTTTCCAGCAGTTAACTCATGGCTGTCTTGTGCGTTGGCAGGTCCTGTGCTCAGGTTGAGTGCTCACACACACTGCAGCGAGATTGTCACCTGAAACAATGTGGTAAAACTTACAGAATCACTTCACATATGTCACACACATAATTTAAATTATGTTTCACTTGCCACGCATTCAGAAACTTTCAGTGTTATCAGCTCTCCATGAAGAATGTCTCTGCCACACATCATTTCATACTTGTAGAGATTTAAAAAATGCTCAGAGCACAGCAAGAGAGTAAATGACTACCCTTCTTGCCCTCACCTTCCCTCATTACTCACAGATCACTGTTTTCATGAATCAGTACGTATCTTGGGAGGCCAAGCAATAGTAACAAAGACAGAAGGACATTGAAAGTTAGGAAAGAAATAGTTATTTGTGAGTTTGCCAACTGATAATTTTGTAATCCTTGCTTGAATATGTTATCTCAGTCTTACAAAACACAGGATTGTGAAATGCTAAACTCATGTTCTCATGGTCTCAAGCTAATGTTAATTATTTAGTTACCATAAACTATATCACACCACAAAAAGGTAATAAGTATTTAGATGCAATGTTTTCTTGAAATTAAAATTCAGCAAAAATAAAAATATTTGGTTATTAACCAAATGCATTAATTTTAAAAAATGAAATCCAAACAAAGCTAATTGATTTACCTGTAAGTGTGCACAGTTTTTCTTTAATTAGAAACTTATCAAGGTGTATGGATTCACCAGCTTATATTCTGAATCATTCAGGATAGTTTATTATGATAATATGTTTGGATAATTAGAATATAATTATTTAATATATTGTAAATTGAACAAAAAACTTAAATCCTTTGAATAATTTTCTTAAAGTAAAGACAAGAAATCATCATTATTCATGAATGTTTTTCATTTTTTAATAGCCACGTCAAATAATCTATTTAAACTTGTGTAGAAATTGAAATGCAGTTAAGCTAAGGACAGCTCTTTATCATGTCATACTACATATAACCACCAGATGGTGGTAGAAGATTAACTAATATTATTAGCAGGGGCACCGGCCGGGGCATGAATTTAGTTCAACTTTTGCTTCCCTTTGAGCTTTCTTTCAAATCCAAAGATTAAGAAATCTTCTTTGTCATGTTATGCTGGGTGAGGATGGAGACATCGCGGAGGGCTTGGAGAGGGTGTGCCTGTAGCGGGCTTTAGGATAAGTGTAGAGTGTTGAGGCTTGGGAGGAGATGGAGTAGGGAAAAACACACCATGGAAAGAGTTGTTTGAAAATCTCCCAACATGAATAAAAACATTTAAAAATATTTCAGAGTTGTACTACACAATTTTTTTTTTAAATTTACGACCGGTTATTGAGATACAAAAGTTATTAAGGGTATAAAATACTTTCTAACTATCCCTGAATTGTGTGTTTTCTGTCTTACCAAAACTTTTATAATATAAGATCTGAACTTCTCCACAGAGATTTTTTTTGTTTGTGTGTAAAAGTTCAATAATGTACACAGTGATTGAAGTATACACCAGTTTATATTTCCATTTAAAAGCAAATAAACTAATTATACTAATATTATATATATACTAATTATCCTATATTTGTAATAAAAAATGCTGAGTCAATGCATATTAAAATGTCATAGTACTTTTCAAATATTTATCCTTACTGTGCTAACTTAGTGAAGATATGCAAAATTTCAAGACTATAATCATCTATTAATCAAGAGGAAGGTCTTGATGGAGTTAGTATTTTATCCTATGAATTTCGATTGAGAATTTGAAATACCCTTTCTTGGCAATATCCACCCTGTTGCCTATACTTTTCCATCACTACATTTGGATTATTCCAAAATAACACAAGGATTGCGTTGTGAAGTAATGCCCCACGGTCATTTCAAAACATCAGTCATTGAACTAAAATGTAGGCCATTAACCTTTGATATGGAATATAAATATATTAGATGTTTAAAACCACAATAGCTTTCATGTATTTTTCATATTTACAAAACTCTAAAGAACAATCACATCTGCCTGTGTGTCTTATATCTCTCAGCTTAATGTTGAATAAAATAAACTTCCTGTCAACTGAGAGCACATGCTTAGTTCCTCAAAGCTCTTACCACTAAATTGTGAGTTTCTATAAAATATTCCCACACACCAGTTACCAATTATCATCACAGTCGTGAAATGTAATATTACTTTTTTTTCCTAAAAGTCTAAAAATACAAGAAAGCAAAAAAAAAATTGTGCCCCTATATTTTCATGTCAAAAAATACAATATAATCAATAGCTCTATGTTTTTATTTTGGATCAGGTTGCATGGGAACCTAATACAGAGAAAGGAGCAGAGAATTTCTACATCTGCACATGCAATGTGTCCTTAGAATATGAGCAAACAGAAGTGAATTGTATATCTTTCTTTATAAAACAAGAGTAAAAAATAGGGTAAAATCAAATAAAAGGTAAAAGGAAATCCATTAAAGATTAAGTTAAAAATAAAGAACTCCAAAAGAAAGTCTGTGGTGATTCAGACTTTCAATTGGAAAGGATTTTCAATTGTTAATTAAAAAGGGATTAACCTTCTTTCCTTAGATGCCCTTGAAGAAGAAGGTGTCCTACTTCACTCAGTACTAAGACAAGCCCCCATTTCTCCTCTTACTGTTCAAGGGACCATAAAAAGCACTGATCCAAATCAAAAATAGAGTTCTGTGTGAGGGGGTACTGGCAGGAGAGGAGGAGGTGATATAGGATGTGATATTGGAATGTAAAGTGCATAAATAAAATAATTAAATTAAAAATACAATGATAGATAGCTCAAGGGTTCTCAAAGTGCTTTTGATGATGGCTGTGTTGTCCCAGGCTGCTGTGCAGCAGAAATGGCAGTGGTAGAAGCTCTGACTCAATGAAGCACCCCCCTTTTTTATTAGATATTTTCTTCATTTACATTTCAAATGTTCTCCCCTTTCCTGGTTTCCCCTCTGGAAAAAATCCCCTATTCCCTCCTCCCTCCCCTGCTCACCAACTCAACCTCTCCTGCTTCCTGGCCCTGAAATTCCCCTACACTGGGGCATAGAACCTTTACAGGACCAAGGACCTCTCCACCCATTGATGACCGACTAGTACATCCTCTGCTACATATGCAGCTGGAGCCCTGAATCCCACCATGGGTACTTTTCAGTTGGTGGTTTAGTCTCTCGGAGCTCTGGGGGTACTGGTTAGATCATATTGTTGTTTAAGGGCATATTGAAGGGCAGGCCTCACCTGGAGTTTGGTCATTTGTAGACGCCTGGCTCAGTATTCTCAAGGTTTATGCACAGAAATTTGGTTTTAATCTTCAGATAACATTAAAGTTCAAAATGAACATTCAGAATCAGATCAACTCGTAGTTGTGGATTTGACCACAGGTGAGCCAACATTTGCAGCAGACATAGTTGTGTGAAGAAACTGTCCCTTCCCTCCTGTTCTGTGATTGCCACCAACATTCTCCTCTATGACAACAGCATAAGGGTTGGATGTTTTTTCTTGAAGGGTTGAAGAAGTCTACCTTGTAACTGAATCTGTAATACTACACAATGATGTGAGTCATGTTTGTCTACACCTCAAATGATTTTTTTCTTCCTGTATCCAAATGGGGGACAGGTCATTTGGCACAGTCAAAGTATAATACTCTAAAATCATGTGTGTGTGTGTGTGTGTGTGTGTGTGTGTGTGTGTATGTGTATAATTTGCAGCAAGTGTGCATACATAAAGCAGGTCTGTTATCCCTGCAGTGATACAAAATTGTATATTAAAATAAGAAAACAATCTATCTTGTTCACTAAATATACTTTGAAAATGTTTAGTGGTTTAACAATTTCTCCTAAACAAGGCTTGGTGCTTGAAGGGTGCCCTAACAGGCCCAGGCAGGAGGCTTTACCCTTCCTTCCTCTTTCCCTTCCTTCTCCTTTGATAAGCCTTTAGATTGCATCCCTAATGCTAATCCCTAAGGTCTATCCCCTTATTTGGTTCCCCACTCATTCCTGCGATAACACACCAGTGTCCATCAATCAAATTTCATTATTTGGCTACCCTGGTTAACGTACCAAATTAGGAGGTAGCAGCTCATTCTGGCACAGACCCCCCTCCTTCCTCCTTAAAACCACTTCTACAGAGACTCTTTTGCCCAATCTGGAAGCAACCTCTTCACCACCCCTGTTTGTCATTCTGGGGGAACAAATATCTTTTGTGCTAAGATCTCAGTGTCTGTGTGTGTTCTGTACTGACTCAAATCCCTTTCATTGGTAGATGCTTATAATCCTAGAATTTTGGAAATAAAGTCAGAAAGATCAGAAAATTATGAGCCAGACTGGGCTACAGGAGACCTCAGCTTAATATTATCTCTCTCTACCTCTACCTTTACCTCTACCTCTATCTGTGTGTGTGTGTGTGTGTGTGTGTGTGTATGAATATGTACTTATATCTATATAAATTACAGATATATTTTAAATTATCCAGGTGAATGCCTGTTAAACATCTAAATTTTTGCTAATGTGAAACACAATTGGATAATGTATGGATTCCATAGTATCTCTAATAAATACTGAGGGATAAGACTGCTTTGTTAAAGTTCTAGTCCCAACTAGATGATGATGATGAACAGTGTTGTAGAAACATGAGCTGAATAAACCCTTTCCTTTCCAACTTTGTTCTTCCATGGAGTTTCATCACAGCAGTAGTAATCCCTAAGACACACCTCATAGGAACAAGAGACACCAGCCTTCTTTGAATTTCACACTGCACTTTTTACACTTTTCTTTATTCCTGAAGTTTTAAGAAACTGTAATCTTTATGTATTTTGACACCTAGACATAGGAAACAGCTAATTCCCTTCTGTCTCTATGATGGCATTAGTAATCACAACTCCAAGAACTTTCATTTTTTTTTTAATCAGGGACACTTTTGAAGTTTTACAATCCATTTATAATTTGTTTTATTGGCCATTTCCTCTCAATACTCATTGATAATTCATTTCTAAACATAGATGTTAAATCCTTCTGCTATTGAAAGTACCTTCTGTCTTAAATAATTCTAATTGTATAATGTTTTGCAACATAACTACTTATTTAATTGTCATTTCGCTTTTCACTCTATAAGAGAGCTGAGCATAACATATGAAACCCAAAAATGGTGAATATGAAATAAAGGTACAATATTTTTAATCTTACAATAAAGGAGAATAATACCACAAAAAGAGAAACAATTATGAAAATATAAATACTTGGCAATTCTGATCATGTTGGATTTAAGGACACTGTGCCTGATTGCCTTGTAGTATTCATGGTTTTTAGACATATCTTCTCAAGTAATTTTCTTTATTATTCCTTATTGGTAAGAGAAGATTATCAGTAGATTTATCTATAAAGTTTATTATCAGAACTTGATAAAAATAAATGATTTTGAAGATTGGTTAAGAGTGATGCGTGCCTCTTTTCTCCTCCTGATTAAAATACCTTTTCTTCAGACTTGTTTCACTCAGAGCACTTGACTTTACATACTTCCCTGTCCTTGCCAGGCAGCAGAGTCCCAAGTCTAAACGGATTCAAGAAAAAGTCTGTTTTTCACAGTTAGCCCCACAGGTTGTGAGCTCTAGAAGGAACATGTTAGTTGAGGTTAGTGTAAGGGTTTGTGCGAGACAGAAAGAAAAATGTAAGAAAATAGTGGAAGTGTAGCTATTGAAATTTATAAATACATTTTAGTGTTTACCTAATAAAACTATGGCTTCTTTATTTATGAGATAGTTGCAAACAATGAATTCTGAGTGTCAGGGTTCTAAGTACCATGAATTTTTACTCAGGGATTTAGGGGAGTCAATACCATTATACATGCTTATAATTAATACATCTTAAATCTTAAACTTATATTCAGTATTCTCTTTTGAGTCCTTGACTCTAGTTCACTTTTGAACTTCCAGAGGCTTATCTTAAACTTCTATATCAGATACATGTGAAATGCAGAATGAAAAAAATTGGGGAAAATCCAACCAGATCAATGTCTATACACTTGGATAAGATACTGCAGTTTGATTATATTTACAAGCAGCACAATCCGCACCTAGGGCATGAGGAGGCCACTTCCCTCTGCCACTCTCACCATCTACAGTTTGTTATAGTGCAGCTGCTAAGAGCAAAGACCATTACACACTTCTCAGTGCTCTATCTTTTAAGAAAATTCACACTTGGACTTTTGACCGTTTGACCCTTTGCATCTAATTGACTTAAGTAGCATTCTAGAGAGGTCTCTATAAAAGAGGTTTAAGGGTTTTAAGATCCTGAGGGTTATAAATAAGATGAGTCCTGCCCTCTGAGGGGCAGTAAGAAAAATCTTTTTAATTCCTTACATTTGGTGACCTTTGAACCTGCACTTTGAAAGGAAGTACTAGTGAACAGAGGTCTGGCTTCCACTGTGCCATTAAAATGGATCCACTGAGCACATTAATATTTCATTAGTGTGTGCTTCTACCTACTATAACTATATTCCTTTCAATGAGATGAAATGATTTTAGAAGTGATTTTTAGTATATATAAAATTGTTCTATTCTAATTTTGCTTTTCAAAATATTTCTATTTCCTCTTTGACTTGGTTACAACACATTAAGCTCCTCTGTAAAACAAGGGACATTTCACACTTAAATGAGGACAGTATTGCTGATATAAAAAAAATATGTTCTAGAAGGAGGTTGCCTTCTTGATACAAAGGCTTTATCTTCAAACATTAAAATTGAAAGAGTTTCCCAGTATCACAGGTAAACTCATTTGAGGTTGAGATGTACTAAAAATGTATCCTGAGATAGTCACTCTCCACTTCCAAGTTTTAATGACTAAAACCAATAGTCAAAATGTGCTTAGAGCATTTTCTCTCCGGTGACTTTCTAAGGCAGGACCAGCTGGGAGGCACAGGCCTCATGAGTCAAGCAGGGGAGTTGCAGAGCAGCAGGGACAGGACAAGCTCTAGTCAGAGACATCAAGAACACCTAACATCAGAGATCAAGAGATGGCGAAAGGCAAACACAAGAATCCTACCAACAGAAACCAAGACTCCTTGGCTTCATCAGAACCTAGTACTTCCACTGTAGCAAGTTCTGAATATCCCAAAACATCGGAAAAGCAAGATTTGGATCTAAAATCATATCTCACAATGCTGATAGAGGAACTTAAGAAGGACATGAATAACTCCCTTAAAGAAATACAGGAGAACACAGGTAAAGAGGTACAAGCCCTTAAAGAGGAAACTAAAAAATCCCATAAAGAACTACAGGAGATCACAAGTAAACAAGTAGAAGCACTTAAAGAGCAAACTCAAAAATCCCTTAAGGAATTGCTGGAAAACACAAACAGGTGAAGGAACTGAGTAAAACAATCAAGGACCTAAAAACGGAAGTAGAAACAATAAAGAAATCACAAAAAGAGACAACTCTGGAGTTAGAAATCTTAGGAAAGAAGTCAGGAAACATAGATGCAAGCATCACCAACAGAATACAAGAGATAGAAGAGAGAATCTCAGGGGCAGAAGATAACATGGACAACATTGACAGAACAATCAAGGAAAATGCAAAATGCAAAAAGACCCTAACCCAAAACATCCAGGAAATCCAGGACACAATGAGAAGACCAAACCTAAGGATAATAGGTATAGAAGAGAGTGAAGACCTCCAACTTAAAGGGCCAGTAAATATCTTCAACAAAATTATAGAAGAAAACTTCCCTAACCTAAAGAAAGAGATGCCCATGAACATACAAGAAGCCTATAGAACTCCAAAAAGACTGGACCAGAAAAGAAATTCCTCCCTCCACATAAGAGTCAAAACAACAAATGCACAAAACAAAGAAAGAATACTAAAAGCAGTAAGGGAAAAAGGTCAAGTAACATACAAAGGCAGGCTTATCAGAATTACACCAGACTTCTCACCAGAGACTATGAAAGCTAGAAGATCCTGGGCAGATGTCATACAGACTCTACAAGAACACAAATGCCAGCCAAGGCTACTATATACAGCAAAACTCTCAATTACCATAGATGGAGAAAACAAGATATTCCATGACAAAACAAAATTTACACAATATCTTTCCACAAATCCAGCCCTACAAAGGATAATAGATGAAAAACATCAACATAAGGAGCAAAACTACACCCCAGAAGAAGCAAGAAGGTAATCTTTCAACAAATCCACACAAACCTAATTCCACCTCTTACAACAAAAACAACAGGAATGTGACAGTTACTTTTTCTTAATATATTAATATGAAAATTAATATTACCAACATATCCTAATTGATTGAAATCCAATAATATGAGGAATTAGAAATTTGTTGATTGTCATCCAATGGTCTCTCTAATTTGGTAATTGGAAAAATAGGTCCAACATTGTACAATCTATATACACTTTCAGCTTGTTTATTTGTGACAGTGTCTTGCTGTGTACAACATAAGGGTCTTGAAATCTCACTTTTCCTATCTCAGCCTCTCTATTAGTAGTATTGCTTATTTCATGTCTTTATACTATACTATGGTTTTCAGAATAGCTCATATATTTCAAAAGTATTTATATACCCAAAAGAAACATAGACAATTAAATTGGCTTGGAAGAGAACAACAAAGAGTGAGACTGAATGATTTGCCTGACGTTTGTAATTTTTGTATCAAGTTTGAAGAAGAGGACTTTATAAGTTACTCTTTCTTTGAGATGAATGCTTTTCCAAATTATCACAGCTAATGAACCAAAGTCTTACCCCCACACAATGTCCGTGCCACCCTCCAAGCAGAATCATTGTTCATTCAATCAATTGGTCAATGACTTTATGGATAGACCATCTTAATACCTACACCATTTCTTAAATGAATGTAACCTGTTCTCTGTGGGCTGAGAATAAATTCACTCACTCAAGCCAAATAGCTTTGACCATAGCAGGAAGTCTGTATCCAAAAATCCTACAATTCATTTCTTGGTGCAGCAGAATTATCAACTCTCAGCTTAGCTACGATGGAGGTAAAATCCTTTGGTTTTGTGAGGGTCATTGAAGTATATAGCCTTATTACAATGAAATCCAATGTCTAAAAATTGTTCTTATTTTGAGCTTGTACCACAGTAAGAGCCAAGATTTTAAATTCTACTAAATACAAAACAAACAAAAAGACTTATGTTCATTTAGGGAAATACCAGTAGTGATGTATTATTTTGAAGTATACAGTTAATATGTTTGGAGTTATTTAAAATTTATATTGAGAACAATGTATTTTCACTATTGCTGTAGATGAGCATCTACATAAGACTATTAAATTGATTGTTGTTTTATATCAAACAACTTTTTTTTTTTTGATTTTTCGAGACAGGGTTTCTCGGTGTAGCCTTGGCTGTCCTGGAATTCACTCTGTAGACCAGGCTGGCCTCGAACTCAGAAATCCACCTGCCTCTGCCTCCCAAGTGCTGGGATTAAAAGCATGCACCACCACTGCCTGGCTCAAACAACTTTTATAATACTTATTTGTATTATATTTTATAAATTCTAAGGAGTATGACAAAAAAGATATTGTAGGTATTGAAGGGGGGTCTCTAGGAGGAGTGGGGGTACAAAAGGGAGACAAGAATATGATTTAATTCTATTTACTTAAATGTTAACAAATTCAGATAAATTGAAATCATGTAACTTTTCTCATCATAATTCAAGAAAAGTTTAAAAAAAAGATGAAAGTGCTAAACTAAAAAAATGTGCTTAGAATTTTTATAATAATACAGTTATACTTGGCTAATAGAAATTAAAAAAATAACAGTTTAATTAGGTGGATATAGTTTTTAAAGAAATTACAGCATTGCTAATAACAGTAAAAGATTTTTAACATCGAAATTACAAACAACTAGCTAGCAAGATTGTTCCTTAGCCTTGTCACCAAACCTAAAGAATGAGTTTGCTCTCTGCAAACTATGTATATAATAGAAGGAGGTAGCATGCTCTTTTAAATTCTCTTCTAATTTCTACATCCAAATCTTTGCATTCTCATCCCAACATGCACACAGAAAACAAGCTGTTAAAAAATGAATTGCAAATGACATGTAATCAAATCAGACTTCTACGAGTTTGCTAGTATTCTTTTCTGCCATCCTCAAATGATTATAGCTTAGTCTACAAGGGATTATATCTCATCCAGTATGAAGAAGAGGAGGAATTCAAATCATCAAACATGGAAGTGCTGTTTCACATAGAGAATCAAAAAAGAATATAATAGGACTAAAGAAAATAATGAGAAAAAAACGAGAGGAAAAATATTTTATGAAAGTATACATCTTTGGGGATAAAAAATTACCTCAATGTTAAGAGCATATACTGCTCTTGCAGAGGATCTGGGTATATGAATCACTTTACAGATGTTGGGTGAATCAAAAATAACCACATGTAATTTAGCTTAAGGAGATCTTGACATTGTATTCTGAACTCCATGCACACATATATCATATACTTGTGTACGTAAACATAGTTTAAATAAAATGTACATTCTTATTCAAGTTCTTATGAAGCTAACATGAAAATCCTAGTAAATGATTTTATATAAAATTTAAGTTAGAAAGATTATTTCAAGTTCAGAAAAGACAAGAGAGAATACCTTTCACTCAAATAACATTCAAATGGAATACTTGGTATTTAGAATACATGTATCAAATAGATTGATCATCATTTTCAGATAGAGGAAAAAATCTGTCCATGATTTGTGCTGCTTGGTAGAAATATGATCTTGCAGAAAGTCTAGGTCTAGACTAATCTCTGAAAGTGAAAAAGTTAAATTTGGAAGAGCAAAGTCAGAAAACTAGAAGGAAAAGAGCAAATCTACTAGAAGAAATCACGGCCTGGTGATAAGATATGGTGTTGTGTTCAAAATGTTTTAATATTCTCTTTGTTCTGCAAACAAAAAACAGCAAGATAAATGATCTGTTTCATCTACTGATGTCTATCTTCACAGTGAATTTATTTTTGGTTTAAGTGCTAGTTTCTCTTCTAGCATGTATTACTGATGTTATATCTATCTTCAATTATATCGCTGAGTTCATTTTCAGAAGACCCGTTGTGAAGAGTTTCCATTGTTTTATTGTTTTAAAACTTATTACACTCAGTCAGGGCTATTGTCAGGCTGTTTTGTTTTACCTAGGGCTGCTTCCAACTTCTGCTTTTCAAGACCAATATAATTAGAGAATATGAACATTAGTATACTTGATGGTCATGTCTGTACAAATGGTAATGGGTTTCAGATGAGTAATAGCATGAGGAAAATTTTATAATGGAACATCTGCAGAATAACCATTAAACATATTTGTCTTGATAATTTTATTTGTGGTTCCTATAACAGAATTCTCAATGTTCAGCAAATAATTTACACTGACCAAATATCTATTTGAAAATTACTTCCTCTGTGGACATATACTACAGAAGGAAGTCATTGGTATTTAGAATATGAATAATTTAAGCATAAATGACCACTTCAGTAATAATATTAAATGTCATTTCACCTGCATTGTGTGTTGTACAGAATTTAAAAAGAATCCAATACATTTAACTAGTTAATTAATGGTCCACAAGAAAGAAATTATATAAGTGTACATATCACAATAAATATTATATGAATGATTATTTTTAAAGCCTTGGGATGTCTTGATCAGGAAATTATATTTTCTTTTTTCTTTTATTAGATATTTTCTTTATTTATATGACATATTTCCAAGTTTCCCCTCCAAAAAAAACCACCACCAACAACAAAGCAAAGAACAACAACAAGAACAAACCCCTGTTCCCTCCCCCCTCCTCCTGCTCGCCACCCCACCCTCTCCTGCTTACTGGCCCTGGCATTCCCCTACACTGGGGCACAGAATCTTCACAGGGCCAAGAGCCTCTCCTGCCATTGATGACCAACTTGGCCATCCTCTACTATACACATGCTGCCAGAGCAATCAGTCCCACCACGTATACTCCTTGGTTGGTGATTTAGTCCCTGGGAGCTGTGACAGTACTAGTTAGTTCATATTGTTGTTCGTCCTAAGGGGCTGCAAACCCTTCATCTCCTTCGGTCCTTTCTCTAGCTACTTCATTTGGGGACCCTGTACTCAGTGCAATGGATGGCTATGAGCCTCTACTTCTGTATTAGTTGGGTATTGTCACAGGCTCATGGGAGACAGCGATATCAGGCTGGATTGTCCTTCCTTCAGTCTCTGCTCCATAGTCTCTGCAACTCCTTCAATGGTTATGTTCCCCCTTTTAAGAAGGAATGAAGTGTCCACATTTTGGTCTTCTTTCTTCAGAAATTATATTTTCAAGTTGGTTTAGTTTTCTTTTGAATTTATGAATGGAGGGAATAGTCATGTCTGTTTTATTCAGTTAATTCTTTTGGTGCTGAGAACTGGAGTATGGGTTCTGTACATTCTGGGTAATTGCTTTATCATTATATCACCATCAATTAAATATTAGTTTTAAGGATATGCTTCCATAAGAAAATTACAAGTCTGTTAGCAGGCACCACACAGGAGATTTCATTGATTGGAATTTACCTTGATATGGTCTGGAAGCTTATTCTTCAAGAACTAGATTTCAAAGTACTAGAAAGACCTATGCAAGCCACCACTGTAACACTGTAACACCTCCAAACAACAATGGCCAGGATAGCAAGATGCCCTGAATGATTCAATAATAGTTTTTAATACCCTGAGGATGAACAAAAGTCATGTATTTGGACTTAAGGTCACTTGACAGAAGGCAATTCTTGATTAAAATGTAAAACTACAGCACTATCTGTCCTAATGGAGAAATGGACACTAGAGGAGAACTTATTCTGTCATCTATTCTACACCAGATAATTACTATCATTGCCACAAGAAAGCTTTCTGCAACAGATGGATTCTAAGGGAAATCTCCAACTTATCAAAGTGAGAGACCAACAATTATCAGGTATCCAGATTCAACTGTTACATTTTAGTATAACCCTTTCACTAAAGATTCAGGAAATGTAATGGATAAGGGCCAGGAAGATAGTAAGGCTGCCTACTCTGAAACTGTGTCTTCTCTAGTTGATAGAGGAGCTTAACTCATAAAATTACAACAACATGGTCATCTAACGAAGACCTGGAAATTTATCATCAGAACTTGATTTGCCAATGTGGAGGAAGGAAATCTCATAAGGTCCCACCCTTATGTGATTACCTACAAACATTTAATGGTTACTAAAAGACAAGAAAATCAGTATTCTCCAGGGATAAGTCCCCTGAAGGGTTACCAATTCCTTTTACTAAATTTTCTAAAGGAAGTAAAAACCCTCTATAATGAAAATATTGTGACACTGAAGAAGACTCTCGGCTGTGGAACACCTTCCTATGTCTGTGGATTTGAAGAAGTACTATTATGGAAAAGATTATCTCATAGAAAACAGTCTACATGTTTTCTGCATTTTCACCAAAATTTCATTGAATTCTTCACAAAACGGAAAGAGTCACATCATTCATTTTTATGTTCAAAATTTCTAATATACCTGGGCTAACCCAAAGTAAATAAATAAATATAGCAATCTGCAGGAATTACCACTCATTCTTTTAAAATATATCATAGATGAGTGTTAAGAGAAGCAATATGCTATTGAATCCAAAGGAGAATGTCAGTCATTGGAACAGAATATTCATATAGGTAATCACATAGGTACAACAGCTAGATTTTTGACAAAGATGCCAAAATCCACACTGGATAAAAGGGCTGTTTGCATCTCACTGAGAAGGAGAACTAGCTTAGATATCTGGTTAGATGGAAGGAGGATACTGGGTGGGAAAGGGGATAATGATGGAAACAGAAGGGATGAACTAGGGGTAGAATGAGGGAGGAAGCATTGGTCAAGACAACTGAATTGTGGGGGTGTACATCTCTGGGGCTAGCTGTAAACCAAAGAGTAAAGAAACTTCTAGGAATTTGTGAGGTTGACTCCAGCTAAAACTTCTAGCAATGAACTGTTTTTTTTTTTTTTTTCTGTAACCAGGCAAGTCTACCAATGGATTGCTTGGGATATCAACCCAGACACAAACCTTTGACTCACAATTTGTTCTGCCTGTAAGATGTGTAGGTGTAAAAGATAGAGCGACTTTGATGACTGGCTTAGCTTGAGACACATGCCATGAGAGGGAGCCCACCCCTGACACTGTTAATAATATTCTGCTATACTTGTAGTCAGAATCCTAGCATAACTGTCATCTGAAAGGCTTTACCCAGTAACTCATGGAAACTGATGCAGATACCCACAGCCAAATGTTAAGTGGAGCTTTGAATCCTGGGGGAGAGGAGGAAATTGAAGAAGCCAGAACAGACAAGTACATCGTAAGAAAACCTACTGAATCAACTAACTGAGCTTACAGTGGCTCACAGAAATGTACCTGTCAACCAGAAAGATGCATGGAGTGGATATAGGCCCTCTGCACATATGTAACAGTTATACAGCTGACTCTTGGTGTGGGACTCCTAAAATGAGAACAGAGCCTATATCCCTTTTCCCTATCTGGGGTGCTTTTTCAGGCTTCAATAGAAGCAATATTAGCATTACTGATTTTATATATACATATATATATAGTTATAAACTATATATACACACACACACGTGTGTGTGTGTGTGTGTGTGTGTGTGTGTGTGTGTGTGTGTGTAGTTTAGAGCAACTCATGGGAGCTACCGTAATAAATGCACATCTCCAAAACACATTACAAAGAATCATGCAAGGTTATGAAGACTGGAATAGCCATGACATTGATTATTTAGTTCTAAGTTCACTGATAGAAAGCAATGAAATGGCTCAATATGTACCACATTTGCTAAGGACATATACCTGTGTGATTCAACCTTCATTTCCTATTACATTTTGTCACCTTGCTGGTAGGAAATTGGACATGAAGTTTTCAGTGTCCTTAGGACCTGTGGCTGAACTAAATGAAAGAGAAAATGTTTTGAATGGAAATTTATTGATAAGTGACAGCTTAAGATGTTTTTTTTTATCTTGTCTTAAAAGTGACAGAGTCTAGAATTGGCACTGTTCAATAAAGTAGCCAATGGTCAGGTTATGTATTCTGCCTCATTCTCTCAGATCCCTCCATCTATAGAAAAATGTAGTACAATATTATATTACAAAAGTATATAGTTTAATAATTTTAGACATTCAGACTTTTCTGTGGAAAACCTTTATTTCAGAGAACACAGTTTATAAGAAATCTAGATCTATTACCTACAGTCTTCAATACAGATTGCTGTTTGTAAAAGTTGATTTATGAGTTCAAACATCTTTTTTTAAAAAAAATCCTACACAAGTGTTTGTTTGAATATAAATAAAATAAAAAAATCTTGGAACCTTAGTTTTTCAAAAACTATTTTTAATAAGGGTCCTTTTAGCCCACCACCAACCAGAAATAGTGAAAATGAAAGGATACAGATACATACGGGGAAGGAAACCTGTTTAGAAATGGCTCTTTGGGAGGGTCTGGTTGGTTGATACCCAAAGTCCCAGGGACTGAACTACCAACCAAAGAGTACATGCAGGGTGGGGGGACCCATGACTCCAGTTGAATATGTAGCAGAGGATGGCCTTATCTGGCATCACTGGGAGGGGAGTCCCTTGGTCCTGTGGAAGCTTTTTGACCCGGGATAGAGGAATGCTGGGGCAGGAGTGGGTGGGGGAGCACACTCATAGATGCAGGGGGAGGAAAGGGGATAGGGGACTTGTGGTGGGGAAGCTTGGAAGGGGAATAACTTTTGAAATGTAAATAAATATAATAACCAATAAAGAGAAAAATAGGCATATAGATTACAGATAGATTCAAGCTCATATTAAGTGCTTCTACTTAAAACTCAATGCTCCTTCATTCTTTAGAGTAACTCCCATCTGAGTTGTCTGAAAATCAGCAGTTCAGTTCACAGGTCAACTGTGAGAGAGCTCAATCCACTCACAAACACTTCACAGGTATTACAGCTATCCAATTAGGTAGTCAGTGAGGGTGGGGGTGGGGAACAGCAGCAGTGGCACGACCTAGCATTCAGACAGACATCATAAGTCAGTCTGCAGGAGGGACCACGGCTAGCAGGCCAGGAAATGTTCTTGGGTGCACCTTTCTCTGTGAATCAAAGATCAGTGAAGACAGGAGACCAACAATTGTTGCATAGCTGGCTCCATAAGCAAGCCAAGCTCAGCCTCTGTCACTGTCGATCGAGTCCTTTTTTAAAATTGGTTATTTTGAAATCTGTTTCAGTATAAAGTAAGCCTTTATCAAGCCAGGTGTGGTAGCTCACCTGTAATTCTAGCGCTTGGGAGATTGACGCAAGACATTTGTCAAGACAAATTAAGAGGCCAGCTTAGGATGCATATTGCATCCCATGCTACTCTGGTTTACAGAGTAAGAATCTGTCTAAATGAGGAAACAACATCAACAAAAACCAAATAAGCAAAAACCCATATACTTCATTTTTTAATCTTTTCCCCTATTTTTCATATTAGATATTTTTGTTACATTTCTTAACTGCTAAGTGACAAATCTGAAGTCTAAGTGAATAATGTTTACTTAACTAAAAATTAAGAGACTTTTTATTCTTTCTAATTTTAATTAACTATTTAATGATGGGGAAATTAACAACCTATATGCTAAATAGAAATATGTACTACGATCATTTTTCTTATAAGACAATCTCACCAGATACTGGAAATCAGGCATTTATTTAAATGAAAGGGGGTGAATTTATGGTAGGCAGGTGTAACAAAATCAATTGGTTTTTCTAATTGTATCTAGAAACACAGTACAAACCCCCAAATTTACATAGTATGTGTTCCTTCAAGGAATTCCAAGTTATTTGTAAATTGGAACAAGGAAGGAAAAGAAAGCAGTAAGAGGAAGCACACTTGCTGTGTATCTGTTGCAATCCCTCCAAGTAGCACAGGAGTAGCCCCACCAATGGGAGCAGTAGCACAGGTCTCAGTCATCTTTTATGTGAAACATCTTAAATACGAAAAAATTTAATGTGACTTCTGAAAACTATTGCATCTGATATTAAAATTACTTTCTTCATAATATATTTGATGAAAACGATAACTATAAGTTGTAATAAAATGTGTTCAATTATTGTCAGACTACCCGTAAGAAAATTTCCTCAGCTTACTGTTTTGCATACATATATGTGTACAGAGTATTCCTCAAAAGTGGAATTATGCAGAAATGCACCTTAACATGACGTCATGCATTAAATAATTTACTGGAATTAAATGGTCTATACCACAGGTGTACTTTGAAAGAAAAAAAAAATAAAGGAAAGAAGATAAACTCCTACTCTTGGTCCCTATACTTCCTGTACATTTAATATATTCATTACCTATAAGTCTAAATAAAATGAACATGTCACTTTGAAAAATAAATAAATAAATTGGTTATTTTATTTATTTACATCTCAAATGTTGCCCCCCTTTCCTGTTAGCCCTCCTGAAACCCCCTATCCCACTCCCCCTCCCTACTGCTTTTTGAAGGTGCTTCCTCAACAGCCCATGCACCCCTGAATCGCCACAGTAACATTCCCCTACACTGGGGCATCAAGCCTCTACAGGACCAAGGACCTCCTCTTCCACTGATACCCAACAATGCCATCCTCTGCTACATATGGAGCTGGAGCTATGGGTCCCTCCATGTGTACTCTTTGGTTGGTGATGGGGCCACCCATCCATCTCAAAATATTAACCCAGAATTGCTCCTGTCTAAGGGAAATTCAGGACAAAGAGTGAAGCAGAGACTGAGTGAAAGGCCACCCAGAGACTGCCCCACAGACACTAGGGCTGATGCCAAGAAGCACTTGCTGACAAGAGCCTGATATAGCTGTCTTCTGAGACAGGCTCTCTGTGAGAGTCTGACCAATACAGATGTGGATGCTCCAGCCAACTATTGGATTGAGCACAGGGACCCCAGTGGAGGAGTTAGGAGAAGGACTGAAGGAGATGAAGAAGTTTGTATGCCCACAGGAAGAACAACAATATCATCCAAACATCCAGTCCTTTTTTTTTTTTTTTTTTTTTTTTTTAGGAATATAGCATTTTTATTAACTACTTTAAGTAGAATAAACTAAATACATATATAACAGTTTTGGTTCATTTATACAGTACATTAAATAAGTTATGCACAGAGTTAAGTAGCAAAAGTTCCTATTGAGTCAAATGACAAAGCACAAAAAAAAACAGACTCAAATGCATCCTGCGGGCAGCCTCACATTCATCATCCACCTCTGCAAACCATGCTCACAGGACTGGCATGTCTTTCCCTTGTTGGTTTTCTGTATGGATTGTAGTTCCCAGGAAGAAGCTGCAACAATTCAGTGAATGGTTAAAGGGCTGTTTGATAATAAAGCCTTTGTTCCACTTCTGTAGTTTTCCAAGTTCCTGAAGAGACTACAAAGGCTCCATCCATCGAGTCCTTTTCATATTTCCTCGAAACATCACGCATCCTGCACAGGTCTTATTTCAGCACATATTTGTCCCAGCTGACAGCACTCTGCCAATCAACCTCAGTCTTCAGATTACAAAAGAAACTGTAGTTTACCACTAATTTTTTTGGTGTGTTTCTCTCTATGGAGTTCCAACAAATCCAGCGCAAGTACACTATATAAGGTGAACCAATACATGCATGTTGTTAGCAAAGAATTCTTCTTTGCATGCTTGCTTTAGCAGAACATTCTGTCATTTGTGTCTGCTTCAGCGAAATGTTTCTTCACAAGTCTACCTTAGTGTTTTACCTGTGTCCTCTTCAATGAAATGTTCTTTCACATTTTTTCCTTAGCAAAACATCATCTCACACAAATGACCTTCCAAATAAGTTTCCATTTCAGTATCTGTAAACTTTTATCTGATAAAACATTAAAATATGCAACATAAAATAAAAAAAATCATCAAATTGAATGTTCACAATTGACATTTCTCAGAAGACACAAATGAACAAAATAGGGAAAAAAAGTTGTTCAGAATCATCAGTTATCAAACATGACCTTGTTAAATTAAAAAAGCTTATTGACAGCAAGGGAAAAAGGAAAATATCAATACCACAAAGAGACAGTATACAGAATGCGTGAAATCTTTTGCCAGTTTTATATCTGAAAGAGGAGTTGTATTGAGAATACAAGGAGGTAAAAATTTAATAAACTGATAAATATGCTAATGGAATGAACAGATAACGAATGAGTAAATACAAATGTCCAACAAATACTAAAGTATGAACAATCTCACTCTTCATGAGAGAAATCCAAAGCAAGATACATTATGGCTTCCTCTTAATCTAATCAGAATTTACTCAACAGAACAATAATGCATGCTCCTGCAGATGTGGTTGAAAGTAAACTCTTGTACAATGTAGAATGTAAAGTGCTCTAATCTCTGTGGACATTAAACTTGGATATTTCTTATAAATCTAGCAACCAGCCCAGGTTAACAGCCCTGTGTACTTATCTAAAAGACTCCAGTTTGACTTATTACAGAGATACTTGTACAAAAATGTTGATTATTAACTGATGTATAATAGATAAGTTACAAAGCTAAGTGGGTAGTCTAAGAACATAAAAATTGTTAACAAAAATGGGACACACATAAACAGTGGAATTCTCTTATGCTACAAAGATTTATGTCCTGCTGTTTCTGAGAAAATGTAAATAAATGAGAAAGTTGTATTAAGTGAATTAAGTCAGTCACTTTCATAAAGCCCTACCATATGTTTTCTCTAATTTGTGACTTCTAGATTTTGTATCATAAAAAAATCAAGAATGCACTTAATAAATGAAAGGATAATAAAATTGGCTGGAGAAACAAAGGGGACAAATGGAAGGAGAAGTGTAGAAAAATATAGAGTAGTTACAAATGGCTGGGGGACACATGTACTTAGCATACAATAAATGAGAACATTAAAATTATATTTAAAAACAGGTCATTATATTGCATGATAACTATTTAAAGTTTTCTAGCTTCTGATTAATACTGACAAATTAATTAATATAATCATTCAGTTATTTTTATACTTAATGTTACTTAAAAAGGTAGCCACTGATTCTCCTTGATGTAGACTTCTCTCTAAGTTAACACACTCTGCTGTTAGATATGTCTGTTTAATGTCGTGGCTTTCAAGAGTGATTAGTGACAGGAATAAACCTCCTCTTATACACTCTGCTGCAATAGGTGCATGCAATTCTCTTTGGAGTAATTCACTAGGGTTCATAAGTGCATGTGTGGAGAAAATTTACACAGGCACTTTACCTTTGTCTGCAAACAGGGTCTACATGCAGTAATAACTGGCAGCTATATACACAGTAAGCACACAGTTCTGGGTTTTAGTAAATGCAGGCATCACTCTGAATGCATATCTAAGTAGAAACGTAATTCTGACCCATTGGATAACTTTGACATTATAGGAGAGTTCTTGGAAGCCATTAACACAACTAATCTGCTTGAAGGAGTTATTTAGGAAAGAACAGAAACAGGAAAACCAGGTTTTATAAACATGTTAAACTGCTATATTAATGATCAAAAGCTTTAACAGTGAATAGATTCTGTAAACATTTTTGAGAATCAATTCTAGAATATCCTAGATAGGTTGAAAGATTTTGTGTGTGTGTGTGCACGCGCACGTGTGCGTGTGTGTGTGTGTGTGTGTGTGTGTGTGTGTGTATGTCTGATTTTCTAGAAGAGAGTTGGAAAACTCCAGGAAAGAAGAAAAAACAAAGGAGTAAAATTATGGTAAATACATTAACTATGCATATACTTGTTTGGATTAAATAGACCTAATAGCCTAGAGATCTTGCACACTGAAAGTCTGGCTCGAGCAGGAGTGGAGAACAATCCTGATGAAAGGTACCTTGGGCCCCGCACAGACCATCACAGCATTTTGACTGTGGGATACAAGAAGGTGGTACCAAATCCAAAGGAGTCCTGGGATGTGAAAGACCACAAGAAAGAACTAGAATAGTTGGACAAGCTACTGAGTCACAGGGGATTGGTAACTCTGGGGTCCACACAGCAGATGTAGAGCTCATTCTGGACATTCTTTTGGGAAAGGTGTTCAGTGAGACAGTCATCTGCCACTTTGAGTTCTTAAAGATCATGTTCAAGAAGTTGTACAAGCTGTAGCTCCTGCAGCAGAAGTGGGTGAATAAGATGGAGGATGTTCTATTCAGGCTATATGCAAAGTGGAGATCTATACTCAGGCCCACAAGAGACAGCAGAGAACTATTAACCATGTGTGAAGGAACCTGGAAAACAAGTTCCAGCCGGGCCCGAAGCACAGCCTTCTTCAGAACAGCATGACTACAAAGCAGGTTGTTCTTAAGAACAATGTGCTTTGAGTGAGGTCATGCAGTTGGTTCCAGAGAAGCAAAAGATCAAGCAATGATTTGTCCCAGTGAGAGGAGTGTATGCAGCTGTAGGGTCATGTTTGCCAGGTGATGCTGTGTCCTTCTCTTTGCTCCACAGAGAATCCCAGTTTAGTTCTAGGGTTACAAGAGTCCCCAGCCCACCACTTTATGTTCTTAATTTGTTTTTCCATAGTGAATCCATTCCTTGTTAGTGTCTCAGATCTGCACTTTCCCATACATTCAAGCTCAAGAGTGAGGCCTGTTATAGAATAGGGGCAACAGAGGGAAGAGGAAGGAGATAGAGGAACGAAAAGTAGAAGAAAGGATATATAGCCTGTTCTACCACATCTAAGGTAGTAAGTTCTCTACTTAGTAAGGAGTGGGGGAAGGGTGTTGAAATGTATGAAGCACAAATGGTAGAGGTAGGAAGTGTGAGAGGAAGGAGATGTGGGGAAGATGAAGGTCGATGATTTTGTAGATCATAATCCCAATTTTCATCATTTTGTTATTAAATTAAGGAGTCTGGGCCACAGTTTAAAAACATATCGTACATAATTATCATATTAACTATATGGTTAGATCATCAAGTAAGTGTTTTGAGGGAATAAACATACTCAAAAAAAAAAAAAAAAAGAACTGAAGATATACCCTAGGACCAACAGTAGCTACTTTAAATACAAAGTATGAAGTGAAATTCGTTCGAAAACACTTTTTTTTTTTTTTTTGGCTAAGCTGAATTATAATAGATACTGCTATTTTATTAAAAATTTGATGGTTTTTGTTGTTCGGTTCGTGTTCCCTTCCTCTCCCTGGTTTCAGGAGGTGGTCACTTTAGGCTCCAAATATCATGTTGCTGGAAATCTCAGCTAGGATCACCCCCATATCCTCCCAGAATCCTTTCTGCCCCAGCCAATTGCTTGTCTTAGAAATGCCTCCCACCAATATCTCTTCTCTCTTCCAGCCCTCTTACCCCCATCCCCACTCTCTCCATGCCTTATCCCTTCTCCAGAACCCCTCCCCATCTTCCCTCCCATCCAATCCTCTCCCTTATTCCACCTCCAATGTCTATTTTGCTTCCCCTTCAAAATCCTCCCTTGGGCCCTTCTTGTTACTTAGCTTCTTTGGGTATGTGGATTGTGGCAAGGGTGTGCTGTACTTTATGGCTAATTTCCACTCATAAGTGAGTATATATACATATCATGCAAGTCCTTTGGGATCTGGTTTACCTCACTCAGGGTGATATTTTCTAGTTCCATCCATTTGCCTGCAAATTTCATGACGTCTTTGTTTTTAATAGCTGAGTAATATTTTATTGTGTAAATGTACCACACTTTCTTTATCAATTCTTTGCTTGGGGACATCTGGGATAGCTTCAGTTTCTGACTACTACAAATAAAGTTGCTATGAGCATAATAGAAAAAAGTTTCCTCATGGTATGGTGGAATCTCTTGTGGGTATATTCCCATGAGTATTATATCTGGGTCTTGTCTACAAGATGTGAAAGGATAAAGATAAAGCAGAGATTCACAGAATGGATAACCAATGACTGGCCCAAGTTGAGACACTCACCATGTAAGAGAGCCAAGCTCAGACACTATGAGCTCTGCTATGCTTATAGACAGGAGCATGGCGTAATGGCCATCTGAGAGGCTAGTAGGAACAGATGCATAGCCAACATTAGGCAGAGCTCATGAAGTCTTGAGGAAGGATTGAGGGACCAGGAGAGACAAGGACACTACAAGAAGACCTACAGAGCCACATGGTGGTGCTGCATGCCTTTAATCCCTGCACTTGGGAGGCAGAGACAGGTGGATTTATGAGTTCGGGGTCAGCCTGGTCTACAGAGTGAGTTCCAGGACAGCTAGGGCTACACAGTGAAACCCTGTCTCAAAAAACAAACACAAAAAAAAAAAAAAAAAGAAAAAGAAAAATAGAAAGTTTAATTAACCTGGTCCCATGGGTGCTTCTTAAGACTGAACCATCAGTCAAAGATCATACAAGGTCTGGATTTAGGCCCCTCACACATATATAGCAGATGTGCAGCTTGTCTTCATGCAAGTCCTCTAAAAACTGTTGCCTGCTTTGTATCCTTTTCTACTAGCTGAGCTGCTTTGTATGTCTTCAGTGGGAGAGGATGTGCTTAGTTCTGATGTGACTTGTGCAAGGGCACAGGTTGGTAGCCAAGGGGGTCTCTCTTCGTTAAGGTTAAGGGGAGGGTGTAATTGGGAAAGGGCGATGGGAGGGTGGGACTGGGAGGAGAGAGGCAGTGGCTGTGATCAGGACCTAACGAAAATAAATAATTAATGAAAAATTGATAGCTTGCTTATACATCTTTTAAGATATTAGTTTGGTTAGACTTAGTGACATGGCAAAGTCCTTTATCGGTTTATATTCTGCTGACAATTGAACATGTTTTAATAAATACAAATTCTAACTTGTTACCAGTATGGATGAGGATTTATTATACAATGTATTTTGTCTATACATACCTACTATTCTGTATTTTATTTTATGACAAAAATTCTTTTTAATATAAAATTCCCTTCATATTTTAGAAAAACATATTTGATAAATATGCAACAAGTTATGATTTTATCTTTACATTTGGTTTTATTTTTTGTTTTACTCATAGCTCAAAAACCTTAGGATTTGAATAGTTTTTCTAAAATAAGTGATATTGTCCATATCGTTTAGTCATTGAATTCATAAGCTCCAGATTTACATAATGTCAATCACATTGCATCTCCCAATATATGAAGGGGATAGAAAATAATACTTATTTTATAGAGTTAGTAGAAATTATTGCTGATTATATGTTTATCATACTTAAAATATTTGGTCAGGATTTCTGCTGTTACTGTAGCTTAACTCTTGCTTACCTTATTCCAGAGTTCTCACATACCTTGTTAATTAGTCACATCTTTTCAAAAACATACAGCACATTAAGCACCACAGAGTAAGGATTTATTTTAATTATCACTGGCCTCTAGAAATTCAGAGAACAAGCTTTTCATTGTATAAGTTATTGATAAAATATTTATAAATCTAAAATATTTATAAATCTAATTACATACTATGGACTAGTCCTAGTCTCTCTATATTTAGAGATTGTAAACAATTTCCAAATTTGAATTTCTTTTATGCACTATATTGTTTTGGAATATCAACCTTACTCATGAGTGTTCCTTGTGACATTTTGTTTAGTTCATTCCCTGGTTCAGAATTTGATATGTACTTTTCTATAAACAGAATTTAAGAATTCCAGTTTGACAAGATGGTATAGCTAATTTATATTTCTCACAGAAAAATTCACAGATTCATGTCCAAAATATCCACCTTGAACAATTATTCACTCTACTTTTAGCTGAGATTATCTTTTCTCTAACTAGGTTTCATTTCTTTTATTTTTTCTGGACCCGATGCCAGTCTGAACTGTGGAGTGTAAGGCTAGCACAGGAAATCTGCTTCAAAAATTCACATAACAAAACAATTTAACATTTTAGCATAGCTTTCTGTACTGATGGATGGTTATAGCTTACTATGTGCTTACCTTTTTGCTTAGCCTATACCTGTCTGTACAAACTATGTGGTTAAATATGATACTGCAGGTCCTTCATTAAACGAGACACATGAATTTCATTCCAGGCTCTACTGAACAATTCTGAAAGCCACTCAAAAGTGATAGGTCAAATTTGTTCTTTTCACTCACACGAGATTGCGAAACTATTACTGTTTTACGATGGTTTTTGAAAGGAGACTTAATGGTTTGAAGCCAGCTACTATCTGCTTATTGCAATATGGCAACATCTCCACAGCCTTTCATGGTCTTGTTACACATGAAATTCCTGACTTTAAGCTACAAGATTGATTAATAGAGTTCATGAAATTCTGATAGACAAGAAACTGCAATTTATGTGTATAAATCACTATTTGACAAACCATGAAAGCCACATGTTTTCCAGGTTGTAGCATGGACCGTGGATTTCAGCAGGAGCAGACTAAAATGTTTGTCCTTGTTTAAATATAACAAAGTGTATATGTAAATTCTGACATTATTTAACAGTTAAAGAATTGAGATAATAAGTTTAAAGTTTCAAGTGTATTTTGAAGAGAGACACTGATTCAGATTATTGCATGTTTGGTCGGTTAATATAAAACTTATTAATCGATTCATCAAACAAACAATGAAGCAGCATTGTGCTGGGGTTTCCAAAGAGAGTTTAAGTGCCAGCATCAGAAACAGACAATACAACAGAGTCTCCACAGAGAGGAACCAGAGTCCATATAGAAATAAGAGTCTTTTTATACCTTTCTGAGGATAGAGGCTTCACAGTACCTCCATGCTTTCATGCATGATTCCCAGATAACAGGTGGATTTTGTAACAGGCTGTAAGGAACAACATCCCCTGTAATGTATGTCATACTGAGAGATACTGGGATGTCTGTTAGCTGGGGACTCAATAGGTGCCTATATATTGTAGCCTGAACTGTGTTTAGGTTCAAACATTACATTATTAGAAGTTTTTTTTTATTGATTATTTTATTTAGGAGTGGAGGGAGGGGAAGCTGTGGTTGGGATGTGTTGTATGAGGCAATGATCTATTTTCTTTTTCTGTTTTTCTTTTTAATATATTTTTATTAGTTATTTTATTTATTTACATTTCAAATGTTATCCCCCTTCCCAATTTCCCCTCCACAAACCCCCTATCACATCCCCCTTCCTCCTGCTTCTATGAGGGTGCTCCCCCATCCACTCACCTACTCTTGCCTCACTGCCTTAGCATCCCCCTACACTGGAGCATTGAGCCTTCACAGGAACAAGGGCTTCCCCTCCCACTGGTGCCAGATAAGGCAATCCTCTGCTACTTATGCAGCTGGAGCCATGTGTCCTTCCATGTGTATTTCACAAAATTATTAGACAAAGTATGAATATAACTGTACATTATAGAATATGTATGATCTCCAAGCAAAGGATAGTCATTTCGCCAAGTCTAGTGTCTCCCAGTTATAGTTCAGTATTAGGGAGTTGAGACTAGCTTTTGATCAGTAATAAGACCCTCTCTAGGAAGCCAGTTATCTTCTGAAATCAGTTAAAACTTGCATTGTGCTGTCGTAGGAGGAACCATTGGATCAAAGAACTCAAATCACACCGTGTCTGAAAAATTAAAAACTATGCATACAAAGGTGGGGTTTGTCTTTTTTTCTTAATCCCTTTGTGTCTTTGCTTTTGTTTGTGTGAAAGGGATCCTATTGTTATCAATGGTACAACACAGTATTTAATATGTCTTAAAGCCAAATAGAGCTTCATTTCAAACCAAACCCCTGTTTGCCAGCTGAGCTCCATCCACAGTGTGTACAAAGGAGATGTCTTCAGCCATGACTGTAAGTGGTCAGTATGAAGGTGCCAGCCCTTTGGGCTCTGGTAGATTTACTAGTTTATCTTTCCTGTCTAATGTTTGCTTCACTTCTGTAGACATGTAAGATTAGAATCTAGCTGCTGCTTGGGTTTATAGCATAATACTTATCCTCAGAAAGGCTTAAGAATGACTCCTGCGTCTGTTACATGGGCCCTGATTCCTTCAGGGCCCTGCCATCCACTGTGTCTCCAGTGATGGTCTCTGAGTTCCCTTCCTCAGAGTTCCCATCACACTGATGTTTATTCATGGCATTAAAGGAAAATCTTTTCATCTCTGAAAAGAATTTTGATCTCTGAATTCTCCTATCACATCTGACACTTTTCCTCCTCTGATAAGTTTTTGTTAAGTCCTAATTCTACCCACTGCCTTACTTCCACAATCTTAGTCTAGAAATAAGGGTAGCTTTGTCTATCTGTCTGTCTGTCTGTCTGTCTGTCTGTCTGCCTATCTATCTATCTATCTATCTATCTATCTATCTATCTATCTATCTA
>JADRCD010224358.1:0-13864 GCA_019843815.1 Montemys delectorum | reverse complement strand
CTATCTATCTATCTATCTATCTATCTATCTATCTATCTATCTATCTATCTCCATCTTCTTGACTATGAACACCTCAAACCCAGAAAATGCAAGACCACAATCCAGGCCTAGCAGAACTAGGACCTTTAGTTATGTCTAAACTAGTAATTCCTGTATTTGCCTTTCTGAGTTGTCTTCCTTTCTAGTGTCATTCTTTGTGACAGAAGTGTTTCATAGCTAGGATATTCATGGTCTGTTGTCTTCTGGAAAGGGCTTTGTTGACTTTATGGACATTATATCAATTTCTACCTATCATTACAGCTTCCTATTGGTTGGTTTCTACTCTATTTTGTTTTCCTCCTATTTACCCATATTTTTCCTTTTGGCTTTTTGGTTTATTTGAGGTGGTATATAGCTATGTGGCCAATACTGGCTTGACGTCATTGAAATCCTCATGCCTCCCCTTCTAACAGACAGGGATTAAACGAATGGAGTATCACAACCACTGTGTTGGTTGTTTGTTTTGGTTTGCTGAACCTCATTACATTAGTTATGTGACACATTTTTACCTATATGATGTAAAAAGACTTATGACATAATTTGAGAGGCATGCTTCCTGATAATGATAGTAAGATTTTTTTTCTTCCTATCACCATTGACTCCTACTATGTGAAGCAAAAACTAGAAGCTACCAAAGTAATCCATTAAACACTGGGAACTATGACAATAAAAGGCAAAAAAAAATCAGGAAAAAGAGGAAGAAAAAGATGTACTGCTTAGACCTGGAAGCCTAACTGTTTTGTCACAGATCCTAACAGCTTGAGCACATGGGGATATTTGATTTCCCTACCTTTAACAGCCACTTAACTTGTCTGTCAGTTTTTGTTATTGAAAATATCCTAAATGACTCCAGCATATGTATAGTAGTGATTTGGAGTTCAATTTTAAAATCACATTACTATTCAGCGATAGCAATTGGTATTAATTTTTCACTGTCTTAGAAGTTTCATACATTTTACAACTTATTAAGAACACAAGTAAAAGTAGGTTTGGGGATTTTATTTTTTCTTTGTTTCATTTCATTTGGTTATTACTTTCATCATTATTGAGAAATTATTTCATAATCTCAACAAATTGTGCAATTTCCAGAGAACACAACAGGGAATAGCTTTTAAATCCCAAATTGGTGACCAAATGAGATGGAGATTAAGCATACATTGGTTTAGCACAGAACAGCATGCAATACATAACCTGTGAGAAGCAAGAAATAGGAAGTGTGATTTCAACATGACTGGGTCTGGAGTCAAATAAAATGCAAGCTGCTAGGCACTTCTGTGAGATTTCTGGATCAGATTGTTTGTGTAGGAAGATGCTCCAAAATGTGAATGTTGCTGCCCGGTAGCAGCCCAGATATAAGTGTATAGAACAGCACTGTTTTCCCTGAGAGCCTTCCCTTATCCTGACAAATTTTGTCTATCCTGTTGTTGTGGCATTCATTTATCAGTATTAGTACTAGCTTCTTTGAGCTCACAATATTGATTAAAAACCAAGAGTTCTTCCATGATCCTCCATGCTTTTGCACCATATTGGGACTGCGATGACATCCAGTTTTAATGGACTGAACAATTATTGGATGCTGGGCCTATCCAGTGTGAGACAGGCATTAGTCAACCACATGGACCAAATCACATAAGCTAAGTTAGTAAATCTAATGCATATATGTATACATTCTATTAGTTCCATTTCTAGAGAAAAACCCGATTAGTATAGAAAATAATGGGAAATTAAGATAAGCATGCCATGCCTAGGGATTTCTTGGTAGATTAAGTGGTTCACAAACTCTTGGTATACAGAATACAACATTTAATAATAAGCGTACTAATTTTGTACTTCAATATCATACTTCTGTACATTCATGCAGTCAGTTCTTCAATTTAAAAAAAAAAACATTCGAGATGCCTATCAACTGATGAGTGCTGGAGAAAAAATGTGGCCAATGTTAGAAAGGAATTTTATCCATCAATAAAGAAAAGCAAAACCATGGTATTGTCAAGAAATAATGCAACTGGATAGCATTATGTTAAGTGAAATTTTTTTAATAATGTGTAAGAACACTAAAGAAATGGTCTTAAGTCAGGAATGAGGATGGAAAAATGTGTCATAGAATACATGTGGCATGAAGCAGAGTCAGGGTTATTAGGGATAAAAGCAGCAAACAGGAAGAGCCAAGAGTTTTTATTGCTAGAATTACATTAAAATTAAAGTTTATCTTTTAAACAAAGCCAAGGCATGTCTATATAAATGCCCTAGTGAAACCCATTCCTTTATATACTAATTAAAAAACAGTTAACTAATACTATTTATTTTTATTACTAAAATATAATTACATCATTCTCCCCTTTCTCCTTTGCAATTTCCCTTGCCCCTCTCCTGCCCTTGTTCTCTCTCTAATTCATGGAAATTTTTCTTTAACTGTTGTTACATAAACATGCACACACATCTACACACATACACATACACACACACGCACACACTTGATTTCACTGGAAATTACTCAGGGCTATGAGGTCATGTATCTTGTATGAATGGCAATAACCAACATTTACCAAAGCAGTAAATTCTAATTATGCATTCATTTAGGCACCGATTTTTGTAACTCTCACCCTCAACAAAAACATTTATTAGACTGCAAAAATGGTTTACCTTCCCTTCCTACCTTAAATATCTCAATCACATGAGTTTCACTTTAATCACTGACTTTCTGTTTTATATTAAAATATCATATGAGTTGCTTAACAAAAAGGTGGGGAAGTTCAAGAACAATGAGCACAGAAGTATCTGGAACATGATACCTAGCACTTTCCAGGAAAAGAGAATCAAAGGTCCTTAGATGACTGTCTAAAATTTAAAATTGTTTGTGAATATAAGGAAATATTAACATAAAGAAACATCCAGGAGTGTCAAAGGACCACAAACACACAAAATCCTAATTAAAATTAGTCGATAAAGAAAATAAAATTACTTTTAGTAATATTTATAGTAGTGTTATACATATGTACTTAGTAGTCTTTTCTCATTCCCACGTCAAAATGCAGGGCAAGAGCAAGGTAAGCAGAGAAGAGTTCCTTTTGGATTGCAAAGACATGGCCACAGCCTGTGAATAAAACATTGATTCATTTTTCCTTTGTATTCAGTTCAGGAACCTGGACAATGAAATGATGTCACCGTGAAACAAGGTGTATTTTCCACCTCAGGCAAACCTCCTTGAAAGATCTAGCTAGTGCCTAGAGGTATCTTCACATTAGTTGCTTGATATGATCTTATTTGGAGAATCTAAAACTTGTCTCAACTTGCTTCTTTATGTAGTTATTTACTTAAACCAGACTGCACTCATTGATATTTATTTTATATCTAGTGTTGCTTTAAAATTAAAGTTTGTTTTTCAAATGATTTTTGGAGTCATGTCAATTGTATTGTTATTTTTAGGTATACTAATATTGCTAATGAATTGCTTGTTATACTGTTTTAAGGCATTCATCCTTCAGAAGATTTTAATAAATAACTTTTTCCTGAGGACAATATTGTTGTTTAAAAATTTGTTGGCATTATTTTCCTGGGTATATGGTGGAGGCATATATGTGTGAGTGCATGCAAGGGCTTATGTATATGCATGACCATATTACAGTTATCCACATATTTTAATTATTGTTACTTTGGATTTTCTGATCAGTGACACCATTTCTTTGTATTTTTTAGCAAAAATATATCAACAATTAAAATAATAAGCTGACTGAATTTATGACATGTCTTCTTTTTAATGATGTATTTTTCTCCTACCAACATAATTAGTTGAGAGGTTTAAAAATTCCCATGAATAATAATCCTACTCAAAAAAATAAAAATTGTCAACAGGATCTCTAAATCAGTAGTTCATAGCAAAGGACTTCAGGCACAGCCACAGCTTTCTATGTCTTAGTGCTGAATAGTGCAAATGAGCAGCTTGCCATAGGACAATCCTAAATCATTACAGTGCTGTGCTGGAAAATCTCTGGATTATGCAGGCTCCTGCTTTACAGCTGCTCTGCTCTTTACACTGGGGATGCAGGAGAAGTGAGCTTCTGGGTGGAAGTCTTTTCTAACTTTGAAACTCTCTGCTTAGAAATGGTGCCCTGACCTGGGAGAAGACCAGCTGGGGTGGTCCTCATTTAGTCAGAGTCACAGGAAATGCCAACTACTCAGCATCCATCACAGGATGCACAGATGTCTATAAGACTATCATTACAAAGTGATTGATAAACCTCCTGATGTCTCCTCTAGTAGCCTGCTTATTCTTATTTTACTAACTCTGTGGTCTAATTTAGTATCAGTTTTTTTTGGGGGGGGGGTCAGGGAATGAAATGTCTTATTAGATAGAATATATGAGTTTACGGAACTACAATTAAATCTTGTCTTTCAAAAGTGTTCCACATGTGGAGGCAATAACATCTATTAGGCTATAAGTCACTAAGACAGGGGTTCAAGGACACAACTTTAGGCACAAGTAGGCCTCAAGTTTTCTGCTACAGTCTCATCACTTTGCAAGAATTCTTTTGCAAGTTGACTTAGACTTCTGCTTAGGGTGCACTCTCAGCTATGTATTTCTGCCAGCCTGCAGCACAGCCACAATGGTAAAATATGTGATGACATTCTTTATCAGAGTGGGTCAGCATGTCTTTTCCAAGAACCAAGAGTATAAGCATCTGATAATTCTTGTTAGGAAAATATTTGTTTCCCTGAATGCTTTTGATAATTTATTTTCTTAAGTGTCTCTAGCAAATGTTAATTTTGTACTTTCTAGACAGCAGCTATAAAAAATAATATAGCTCAATTAAGTCCATCCCGTCTTCAGAGTTAATCCCCTGGGGGCCATTAAAGCCTGCAGCACTGCAAGGGTCTAGAACAAGATGCTTTTAAGACATGAAAAAATGTGGTGTTATCCTTTCTCTGTGCCTATGTATTTCATGGAGCACACTGAAAACTTAAGACAGTTTGCTTGACAGGAGATGGCTAAAAATTCCTGTGAACTGACAGAACAATATATTTGAGAAACACTGAGAAACACTGTAATTTCTCATATATGCCGTGACTCCACATATGTCACCAACTCAATTACTTTTACTGCATAATAATCTCTTGAATACTGACAGAGATTTCTAGACAAACATGCCATTTGGGAGTAAAAATAAATAAATTTATGGACTCATATAAAGGCAACTATTAAATGGAAACCAAAATTGGAAAAATGGTAAACTTTTCATTTTATAATAAAGGAGAAGTACAATAAAACCTACAGTCATGAAAATGCTGAAACTTTGGACAGTAATTAAACAGCAATATAATACTATCCTAGTGCACAAAAAAACTGAAGACAAATAAACATGCTTGTAGGTTATAAAGATAAATGTCTGTGAAGTCAGACGAATATATGGTGGTCATTAGTGGCAATCAAAAATTATAAAATTAAATTTAAAGCACCAAAATGTATAAAAAGTATAATATGAACACTTATTAGACCTCTAGTCCATAATATTTTTTAGCCTTGAGCTCATATATCATATGAAAAGCATACAAAATATATGTCCTTAAAATATAAATTTTAAGATCACAAGTAATCACATTCATTGACAGGATGGTGGCAGTGTAAGAGGCTTTGCATCTGGCAATTCAGAGTCCTGGAAAGAGTACCTGGAACCAAACTTAAAAAGCATTAAGTATCATTTAGAGCTTTTATGGTGAGTGACAAAATTGGAAAGATTGATGTCAAGTGATGAGGAACTATCTGGGGCTTTCCTTCCAGAAGTTTAGTCAGAGCCTAGAAGGGCATTCAGATTATGTGCTTGAGGCAGATGCAACATTAAAAGTGCTTCTATTTACCTGAAGGATAAAGAATTTTTAGCGTCAAGATTAAAAGTAAGAAATAAAAGTCAGTTTCAGCAAGCTGTTAATAGTTCTCTAGAAGAGAACTATTATAGGATGTAAGGCAGTATAGGCAGTATAGGAAGAGTAAGATCATGTTTGCCACCCTAACCAGGAAGAGGATTAACAGAAAGCCTAATATTTTTACATAGCAGGGAAAATGTAAGGTTGTCTGAGTTCTCCTTTCCTCTGTAAACTCGTGTTGTGAACATATGTGTTCACTGAGTGTAGATTTTCTTCCTATTTCTCTGAGGAATAATTATTATTTAAATATTTGAAAATGCATGAAATTAAGTAAATGAAAGATTTCTAAGAGTCTTGATCCTCAGCAATTTTAGTCTCATTTTGCATATATATTGATATTCATCCAAAATCTCATCAAATAAGACATTAAAATGAAATTACACTGATTAAAAAACAGAATATTCTTGTCATTGCTCTTCTAGTAAAATGGTGGAGGCTTTTATTTAAGTGAATAGTATGAGTGAGTTAGTTATATTTACGTACCTTGTATTTCAGTAGAATAGCAACTCTACTTATAACTCTATCAGGAAGTCAAGTGCTGGAGAGACAGTTGATACAGGTGAAAACTGAACATCATCAATGACAGGCAAAACTTCCTCAGACAAGAAAAGAAGAAAAGAAGGTCTGTTTTTAGGTGTATTCTACTAGGCACATGAACTTGGATACAACTGCATTAAAGAAGGAGAAGTTGTACAGACTAATTTAAGATGACAGAGAAGTACTGGAGAACTTGCCTGAGTAGTCCAACTCTTCCTGGAAATTGGTACTAATAAGAGCTAAAGATTCTGCACTTCCAGACCTATGGGTTGAATCTTTCTTGATGATTCCACTTTGAATAAGCAGTTTCTGTGTCCTTCAGAATGACCTTTTTGGCTTTTAAAATTAGCAAGAGGATGAGAGAAAATTTATATGATGAAGAGTGAGTGATGGGATTTACAATTTTTCAAGAAAGAGAGGTCATGAACGAATAGTCAGAGATGAATCTCTCTAAAATATCATGTTGAGAGCCATTTAATGTCATCCTGATTAACACTTACTTCATTATTTATGTATTTTTATCATTCACTCAATATCAGTCTCCATAGATCTAACTCACAGATCTCACAGTATGAAGAAAATATTTTTCACTCCCAGAGACCAAACTTATAATTTTAACCTTCACATTTAAAGGATTGCTAGGACTAGCCTGATGCAGAAATTGTGATTTACATAAGAAGAGATGGAGAATTTTTCTGTCAAAGTAATGAATGGCTTTTTTAGGATTTAATGTGCTTTAAAACATCATGGTATGTCTGAAACACTGTACAGAAGGGACAGACACACAGTTGACACATCAGTGGAGAGGTGTGGTGTCATTCCTTGGAAGCATGATCAGAATTCATCATTAAAGCCATTACTTGGTTTAATGACTCATACTTTCTGCAACCATTTTGAGAAATGACCAAGCTAGTACAGAATGTTGCTCTAGGTCACATGACTAGAAACAGACTATAACTGTTTTCAGGTTAATTTAGCTAGCGCTAGGGTCTAGTTAATCAGAGAAACCAAAACTCAAAAGAAAAATGAGATTGCAACTGTCAGTTTTATTGTCACGTACGTTCTTTCATGAATTAGACACTTCAATCACAAAGCTAACAATATTAATGATAGAGAATGAAACCAATTCGGGTACAAAAAATAAGCAATGTCTTTTCACGGGTGACAGATGAAGTATCTCTGTTATTTCCATTCCAACTGTGATTCTCCTTCTATTTGACTTCATTACATAGGAGGTCTCCAGATCCCAATAACCTTTTCATTCTCCTTATCCCAGCAGTACTTGTTTACTTGTATGTTGATACTAGCCATTCTCAGTAGGAGAGCTGTGGAATGCTGTCCCCTAAACTGCATGGTGCTTTGTGCAGCATTTCTTGAAGTTATATATTCAGTTAACAGATACTGCTGACAGTCTTCAGTGGTTGAGCATTCCAGAAGTTGCCTGGAGATCCTGTAAATATCCCCAATTTATATGGCTGTCCAAGGCCATACCTGAATCAAATAATTTTTCTAGCGTCTCACTAGTGATCTATCCAAGGTGAGTAGTTGTGTTACCCAGGAAAAGTAACAGAGCAAAAGGGATATCTTTTTTGTTTATTTTTATTTAAATCAAATTTACCTTTTGAACAGATAAAAACATATTGTACTTATTTGTGAGTATGATTATATCAAGATGCTTGAACATGATATGTAATGTTCAAATCAGAGTTCTGATAAATAATGTAGCATGAAAAATGGATGGGTTTGTTAGGCAAGTAGGCTACAATGTAAATGGAACATTATTTATAACATGACTGACATTATTTTCATTTTGTATATACAAGTGAATATCTATATTTGCATTTGTACTGAATGTGTGTACATGGTACTTGCAGAAGCCAGTAGAAAAGTTTAGATCCTTTGGAACTGGAATTACATACAGTTGGTTATAACTCACTTGATATAGAGACTGAACCAAACATAGCATGTCTAAAAACAAGTGATCTTAACCACTAAGCCATATATCAATCCACATGATTGATATTTTTTAACAGCAATTAAAGCCTTTGATCACTACTCCTTATAAAATGCATACTGTATATATGATAAATGCAGCACAACCTGAAGAGATGGCTCAGTAGTTAGGAGCACATGTTACTCTTACACAAGACCTCAACTCATTTCCCAGGACTCACAACTGTCTGTTATCTTCCACTTCAGGTTATTAGAAACTCTCCGTGGGTTCCCATATTTACGTGTATACCCCTAACACACATACATATACACATGAATGTACATATAAAGACACAAAAAACTTACATATAGTAAAACAAATCTCTAAAACATAAACTTAGAGTTTTAATAAATCATTATTTAAGTAAAGTATATATATATATATATATATATATATATATCTGTATGCATCAAATCCATCTTAACATTTAACCTTCATTTTTAACATTTATAATTTTTGGCGGGCTGCTAGAAACTCACTTGTATTTTTTAATAACCTGTGGTGGTTACTGAAGTAGCAGGGAGAACTTTCCAATCAATTTAATTTTACCCATGAAAAATCTGTAATATAATATAGGTAAATGATATTTTAAACACCCTCCCAAGTTGCCACAGGAGCACTTGGAAATCTATATACTAATGGAGCAAAATGGTGGTTATTCTGCCAACCATGAAATATCATTACTGGGAACATCAGGGACATAAATACAAAAAATCAGTCCCTTGGAGGAAAAGCTGAACAAATTTTAAATTCATGAGCTTCCATAGACATTATGTTGCTGGGGAAATATTTATGTGAATATTATGATGTCCAAGCTTCATGATAAGTGAGTACTGAAAAGCTGAGTTGCACCTCCAGCCAGTTTTTGGCATGTGACTGTATTAATCTTAAATACAGGGGTGTATTAATCCTTCTTACCCTCTCCTCAGCAAAAATAATAAATGTGTCAACCACAAAACTAGCTTCTAAACAGGTTGGCATGAATTTGAAAGTGTCTTGACACAGATGAGGAAGAGCAAGAGAAAAATGAGTCTCCGTGGAGTAGAAAGATTTATTGTGGCAGAAGGAGAATGTAAAGCACTAGAGAAATGAATTACCTGTTGCCTGTTTGTGTAAATAAAACATTGTTCTACAAAATTCACTTTGTAGAGTTGATAAGGAGTTAGAAATTAGAACCTCATGTCAAGTCCAACTACATAAAGAATGTTTATTCTTCACAATTAATTCAATCTACTCTTTTTTTCAGTTGTAAACTTTGTGGTGAATTAAATGAAAGACATAAATCTCAAATCTCTCTTTCTCTCCCTCTTTTTCTCTTTCTCTCCCCCTTACTTCCCCCTCTCCCCCTCCCTCACTCCCTCGTATTACCTGACTTAGTAAAATAAGGGGAAAATAGTGTAATATTTGACAAAAGCCACTAGCTATTTAAGGTAATGTCCCTATGCTATATTGTGTCAATAAGCTTTTCAGCAATCCTACTATGGTCAGTCTTATGGCACATGGTTTCAGTGTACAGTTTTGTGTAGTTCATGCAGCACAAATGAAATATTTCTGTTTTATTTCCTACTTCACCACACTTTCAAACCACAACTGTCTAGGTCTTGGTCGTATGTCTGAGATTCAGCTCTCCCATTTCTAGTTTCTACCAAAGATTCATGTACAGAAGCGGAGTTTACAGGAGTAGTTTTTGATATATTCTTTCTCAAAATGTATTTTAAGTATTTACTGGGGGACTTCTGTACATCAAACGCTGAGCAAGTGTAAGAATGCACAATTCCCAAATGCAGAAAGGATCACTACACTTATTGAATAGTTAATATAGCAGAAGATATATTATAAATAATATTCTATCATATCACACAATAAAAGTTTTATTAGCATTGATGTGATATTTATTGAGACACAGGAGAGAAATTACTCTCCTTAGAAATTTTCATCATAGATACTACACACTGAGAAAATATTTTGACAAAAATCCAAACCATGACTCTAAAAAACATTCAAACATTATAAACCAGTAATTTTGTTAAATTTATTGAATAATAGGGGAATTAAAAAATATAATAAAGTTGATGTCAGCATAACCTTCTGAGAATCTGACCTTTTCCAGGCATTGGGAAGCAAGGATTGCTAAAATAAAATTTCCAATATAAGTAGCAATGGTTTAGAACTTCAGAGATCACTGAGAGCCCTTCTAGGCATGCCCTATCCTCTGAACAGAGCTACACATGTTAGTATGTCATAACTAGGTTTGGGCTCTAATCAAATCAGAAAGCAAGCAAACAGATAAACAAGCAAACAATTAAATCAAAGGGGAGAGGTACAAAAATGAAAGAAGCTATATAAAGACTTAGTAAATAAGGTTATACAATTACCCATAAAAAGACACGTAGAAGCAACTTTTCACTTCTATATTAGTAATTGTTAATTAATTTATGTTTAAAATAAAATAGATTTGTTTTCTTATGCTTCCATTAATGATTTTATATGACTATTTTGAATGAGTCAGAAACTTTTAAGTTAATATATAATTTTTTCTGTCATTAAGGAATATCCAGATTCTATAATGTGGTACTATCTAATGAAGGTACTTCAGAACCCTGAAATCTTGGATGTATTCTTATATTAGATATAGCATTACAGCATTACTTCTTACAAACTACAATGCTGAACTATTCATGAACATAGAAAAATATAAAATATGTGTCTTTTTAGTGATAATTTATTCACCTTTATTTGAGTTGATAATTTTGTTACCATAATTTTACAAACATGTATTGACTTTCTCAGGGACTGATGTCAAAATAAGTTTGCATCTTAGAAGCTGAGTATCAGACTATAATGGAACATGAGGGAAACATTCCATGTGTTATACTGTGGAAAATACTTAGTAAAACTTTCTTCATGGGAATGTGTGGGAGTCTCAGGGGTTAATGACTATCTGAATTCAATATCTAGAACTCTTTTGGTGGAAGAAGAGAATCAGTTCCAGCCAGTTTTCTTTTGACCTCCATGTATTCATATCCACATACACATATCCACACACAGACACAAAAATCAGACATATAACAAACTAATGATAATAAAATAAAAGTGTTCTGTTTCCTTGGAAAACCCACATACATATTTTAAATTTTTATTTTAATAAAAGTAGTTTAAAAAACTGATTTCAGTGTTAGATATTGTTTGTTCTTTTGGACATCTGTGTGATGATACCAATTCCTATATCAAAACTCTAGCCTGTCTTTCATGTGAGTGTATGAATAGTTAATGTACTAGATATGCTCTTAGTTCAATATTGGTGGTAGATAACACTACCATTCATAATGGTCCTGCAAAACCAAAGCCTTGTCAGGACACAGAGATACAAGTAAAAGAAAGTTCTTAGGAGAAAACAAGTCTGAGGATAAATTTGTTTTCAATATTTCTTTGATCTCAGCCATTCTGACTGGTATGAGGTAGAATCTCACTGTTGATTTGATCCACCTCACACCACTCAGAATGGCTAAAATAAAAAACTCAGGTGACAGCAGATGCTGGCGAGGATGTGGATAAAGAGGAACATTCCTTCATTGCTGGTGGAATTGCAAGCTGGTACAACTACTCTGGAAATCAGTTTAGCAGTTCCTCAGAAAATTGAACATAGTACTACCAGAGGACCCAGCTATACCACTCCTGGGCATATACCCAGAAGATGCTCCAACATGTAATAAGGACACATGCTTCACTATGTTCATAGCAGTCTTATTAATGGTAGCCAGAAGCTAGAAAGAATCCAGATGTCCTTCAACAGAGGGATAGATACAGAACATGTGGTACATTTACACAATGGAATACTACCCAGCTATTAAAAATGTTGAATTCATGAAGTTGTTAGGCAAATGGATGGAACTAGAAAATGTCACACAGAGTGAGGTAACTCAGTCACAAAAGAACACACAGGGGATGCATTCACTGATAACTGGGTATTAGCCCCAAAATACAGAAGCCTTAGCATACAACCCATAGAATTTAAGAAGTTTAACAAGAAAGGTCAAGTGAGGATGCTTCAATCCCACTTAGGACGAGGAAGAAAATAATCACTGGAGGCAGAGGGAGGGAGGAATTTGGTCAGGAGAGAGGAGGGGGAAGTGAAAGAGGGTACAGGATCTGGTAAGTGTGGAGGGAGAGGAAAGAAGCAGAAAGGGCCAGCAGAATGAATGGAAATATGCAGCTTCAGAAGGTGGGAGATAATAAGACCCTCTAAAAAGGACCAGAGACCTGGAAGGTGACTCTCAGCTCTCTGTGGGAGTGACTTCAGATGAAGTGCACAATAGAGGCCAGAGGAAACTTGAAGAGTCCACCTCCATTTGATAGACAAGGCCTCAAGAGGAGGGATGGTGTTACCAGCCTGCAGTTCACATTTCTGACCCATAAGTATTGCTGTCTAAAAGAACTAGCGGGACAAAAATGGAGAAGGGACTGAGGGAAAGGCAGTTCAGTGATCAGCCCAGCTGGAGACCCACCTCATAGGAGACACCGAGGAGACACTCTTACTGATGCTAAGATGTGCTTAGAGACAGGAGCCTAGCATGGCTGTCCTCTGAGAGGCTCTACAAGTAGCTGACTGAGACAGATGCAGATACTTACACGAAATCATTGGACTGAAGCTGGAGACCCCTGTGGCTGAATTAGGGGAAGGATTGAAGAAACTGAAGAGGAAGGCAACCCCATAGGAAGACCATCAGTCAACTCACCGGGACCCCTGGGAGAACCCAGACACTGAGCCACCAACCAGGCAGCAGACATAAGCTGGTCCAAAGCCCCAAACACATATATAGCAGAGGATTACCTTGTCTGGCCTCAGTGGGAGGCCAAAAGGAAGGGAGGGCCTGGTGGCATCAGAGCATCATCTCAGGGGAATGGGGGAGGAGGAATGGTATGAGGAATGTATGGAGGGGGACTGGGTGTGGGGGCTTAGTGACTGGACTGTAAATAAAATGCATTAATTAATTAAAAATATAATTAGTTTAGGTTATAAATATGGTTTTAAGAGATATTATACAAATGCTAGTGCTTCTATTGCTATAAAATGGAAAATAACAAAATATATTCCTATAAATATTTAAGCATGCAATTTGTGTTATTCTGCATTAATTTTATTTCTTCTTGAGTTACATAATTCATTACATGGCAGTTGGTTTATGTAAAACGGATACTCATTGGAACTCTTCTTTCAGAATTATTGTTTTAAAATAAGTAATTAGGTTGAAATCTCATTGCTTATTTAACCTCAACAAAATGAAAACAAAATATTAAGCCAATTGTAAGTCAAGATATTAAGATAATCCTAAAATATAGACCCATCTAATTTATCTTTTTATTTCATTAACCTCT
>JADRCD010224357.1:0-11216 GCA_019843815.1 Montemys delectorum | reverse complement strand
TCTCTCTCTCTCTCTCTCTCTCTCTCTCTCTCTCTCTCTCTCTCTCTTCCGTCAGGTGTCCACGTGACTGGCCAGTGCTTTTCACAGACGTCTGGGAAGTTTCGTGGAAGTTGAGTTTATAAAAGGTCAAGTCTGACAAGCATGTCACCTTGAGGGCTGAAGACTCATATTTCCCTATACAATACTCTCTTTTTCACCGAACACTGGGAGTGAGATTGCTACTTAATCCGTCTCTATGAAACGTTCTTGAGTACGGAGGCCTGGGGCATGGCTCAGTGGGAAAAGGAGCTTGCTGCCAAGCATGATAACCTGAGTTCGATCCCCAGGACCCATAAGGTAGAAAGCGAAGCTACAACTCCGAGTTTTCCTCCGGTCTCCACCCATACTCCATGGCAGGCACACACACACACACACACACACACCTCTGCCCCCATCAAGTGCACACAAAATAAAGAGATAGAAGATGATTTTAAAGCTCTCTTGAGTACTTTTCATGGCCATACATGTTTATTACTATGGTTGTTTTCTTTCTCTTCTTGGCAGTGCTTGAGATAGAAGCCAGGGATTGCTGTCTGCTAGGCAACGGCTCACAACCTCAAGCCAGCATACTGAGCCTCGGAGCTCATTGTACTTCACTTAAGCCTCCCAGCAACTGCATGAGATAATGACTATAAACATTCCCATTTTACAGATGAGCAGACACACTCAGTTGCCTGAGGTCACTAGTTTATAGCTAACAGAGACCGGATTTGGATCCAGAAGGTGCTCTCTCTCTCTCTCTCTCTGAACTTTCAAGTGTGAATCTGTGGGACGTATCTGAGACGAGGCACGGCGACATTATATGATTCATAGTGCTAGGGTATTGGGTAGGACGGTGGCTTTTAGCTTTGCCTCAGCTTTACTTAAAAGACAAAAAAGCAACAAACCAACAAACAAAACAACCCTCTTCGCTACTCTCAGGGCATGTGTTAGACCTCATCCTCTTGACACCACTGACCCTGATCCCTCCTGGAACATCTGCTTTCCTCCTTTGCTTCTGCTAGTGACCTCTGAGACACCAGCCAGAGCAGCCACCACTGAGTCAGTGAGTTAAAGGAGCAAACAAAAGTGAAACTCCACAAATCCACTGCTGTCCCTTAGTCCCCCACACACACCACAACCTGCAGATGCTCTAGTCTCCCGTACAAAAATATCAGAGTTTGCAAATAGCCTCCACATCAACTCCTATATCCTTCAGATAACCTCTCGATTGCCTATAATGCCTGGCATAACGCCAGTGCTCTGTGACTTGTTATACGGAGCATTAAGAGCAAGAGAAAGAGCGCTTGCACATGTTCAGCGTGGTTGCAACTTTTGAGCCAACATCTCTCTATCTGCTGTTAGCTGAACCCACTGACATGGAACCTGAGGCTGTGGAGGGTCAAGATATACTTGGCATCAAGAACATTCATTTCCAGATGATATTCTTACACCCTGGGGAGTACGCAAAAGAACCTAGCAGGAAGCAATAGAAAATGGGGGCACTTCTATTCACATTTTAAATCTGGAATTAGGAAAACATAGCCGGTCCTGGGCAGCAGCAGAGGAGGTTGGGGGTGGGGGTGGGGGTGGGGAGGCACTCCTGTAACCCCAGCATGTGGGAGGTGGAAAAGCAGAAGGATTAGCAGTTCAAGACCAACCTCTGACAGAAAAGGAAAGCATAAGAACCACAGACTGACTGTACTGTCATTTCCTTAACATCCTCGCTTGGTACAAGTGGCCTACATCAGGATGCTTATGCCTAGCACCCGAGACAGCAGGCATATTCTCCAAGCCACTCAAAAGGCCAGCTGTGGAAGCCATGACTGGCTCTTTTGTACTGTAGTAAACTACCTTTCCCCCACGGGTCCAGTACCGACAGAGATTCCACTTTCCTTCTTACATGCACTGATATTCATGAAATGGATGAGTGAGCGACTTGATGCGAGCTCCGCCAAGAACTGCGAAATGATTCTGGTCGCCATGCGAGCAGAAATCAGGCAGGAAACAGCCGAGTGCTGACTTTACCCCGTACATTCCTCTCAGACACATCATAATACAGGGGCGATCAGATCTGACCAGAAGTTGGTGACAGGAAAAAGGCACAAAAGAGCCCTGATCATATCAAAACTTAAGAGTCATAGCTCCTGTTCTTATCAATGACCTTTGCCTGAGTAAACGCTATCTGTGCCTTGGGAAAATGGCTAAAAGTATATTTATATGGTTTTTAATGTTTCTTAGTGGTTTCTTAGTAACTTTTTTCACCAGTCTAGAACTTGGCTACTCAAAACACGTTTGCAGTGGAATAGCCTGGCCTTTACCTGGTTGCTTATGAGAAACGCAGTCTTGCAGTCTTGGGTACCACCAAGCACTGAGCCATGTTTGCTTGTTTTTGTTTTTGTTTTTGTTTTTTAACTTTAATCCCCATCACCCATGGAACCATGGCTCACATGCACATTGCAACTCATGAGACACTAAAGTCTCGAAAAACAAAACAAAACAAAACTGTTTATGACATGTGTTTTAAAACAGAAGCATTGAGGAACATGAGTCCTGACAATTCAGCTTTTATCTATAATTCTAGCCAGTTTTTTTTCTGTTGAATTTTTGAACCCCAAAGCTTATCGTTTTAAATACATGTCATAAACATCCTTTAACAAACACTATAAACTTTGCCCATAAGTCCCGAATTCTGTTAGGCAATCTCTGTATAATGGGAGTGTTTCCTCATTACTCCCCGTATACTTGAGACGAGCGTCCCGACCCTGGTACCTGGTACCGTACGAACTCTGGCCACCCAAGCCTTATCCTTTGAGCCTCATCTCAACTTACTTTTGTTTGATCGTCCGCTTTAAACACGTAGCAGAGGCTCTGCCGGTGGGCAGCATCCTCCTTAATGAGACAAGCAAAGTAGCTTGGGTCGTGACTGTTGTGAATCAGTTTGTGAACACGCTGAGGCTTACACTCAAAGATGCTGGAACAGATCAGCGGGTCCCACGGTTGACTTTTCTTCAGGTCAGGTTCGCACCGCAGCCCGGAGGGCGAAACCCAAAGGCGGACTTGCTTCGTCCCAGGCTCCTTTTTGGAGCACTGGCCACTGAGTCTTCGCACCTCGGCTACCACCCACGGCAGCATGGGCATAGTGGTGAGAGAATGCACGGGTAAAGAGCCCACCAGCTGCAAGCCGAAGTCCACGGAGACCTCGTTAGGGAACGGATGCTTCCTCGCTGTGAATGTGATGGCCTCCATCCTGGGAGAGGTCTAGAGAGCCAGGAACGCAAGCGTGCTACTATTTTCCTACTTTAAATGAAGTAATCTATTTCACATGCTTCTGAGGGCAGAATCCTGGGGGAGAAAAAAAAAAACAAAACAAAACAGGGATTAGAATTTAATGAAGCCACAGCAATAGCTACTTGCAGAATTGTTATTCCAGAATTTAACAGTCTGAAACTGAAACGTAAGAAGAAATGGATATTCGTTTAAATAAACCCTGCCTAGAATGGGATTTCCTGAAATTGTATTACACCTAAAATAAACCAGTTACAGCTAAAAATGGTGTGACTGTCACACTCACTCACTGTGGGACACAAAGACCCTTGTGGGGGGGAGGGAGGTATCTGTTGGAGAATATGAGCCTCCTATTGGCAGGGTGCTGGAAAAAGCATGGTGCAGGGGTTGGGGCTAGAGCGATGGCTCAGAGGCTAGGACCATGGTGTTCTCTTATGGAGGACCTGAGCTTAGTTCCCAGCACCCACATGTTGGTTCAGAGCCATCCGTAACTCCAGTTCCAGGGGATCTGATACCCCCTTCTCACCTTTGCAGGCACTGAGCCTGCATATGATGCACAGATACACATGCAAGCAAAATACTCACGCATAAAATGAATAAATCTAACACACACACACACACACACACACACACACACACACACACCATATATTAAAGCCACAGGAGAAAATGAGATGGCTCTGAGAGTTACAGTCTGATGGATTACTTAAAAATTGTGTCATGGGATTTTACTAAGAATACAATTTGGTAGAGGTAACTCCCTGCTACCCCCAAAAGGAATCCTGTAAGAAAAAAAAGTATCAGCCATCCCTCTTTATAATTTTCTGAAGTAGACCCAGTTTTAACAGTTGACCTAATCACTTATGATACTTTCAAGTTTACTTTTTGAACAAAAAAACCAGAACCTCTTTCATTCTAGGCTACTGTCCTATCACCGAGCTATAGCCCCAGGGCATACCAAAAGCTTATTTAACTTTACTTGATTTTTGAAGCAAAGCTGGAAGGGTTTTCTTTTGTTTATTTTTTTTAAATGTATATGAATGTTTTGCCTGAATGTATGTGTACCACATTGAATGTCTGGTACCCAAGAAGGCCAGAAAAAGACACAGAGTCCCCTGGGATCTAGAGTTATAGATGGTTATATGCCTGCATGTGGGTGCTTAGAACCAAACTGGGTCCCCTGTAAGAGCAGCCACTGCTCTTAACTATTGAGCTATCTCTCCAGCACCAAAAGGTGGTGGCTATTAAGATATTTTAATATAAATTTTAAGCAGTAGCATCAGGAGAAAGAAAGGAGATGGATAGAAACCAGAGACATACTTGGGGACACGGGCATGGGCTTGGCAAAGCAGAATCTCCCATATTCAACATGTAAAGGGTCGTTCTGCTGGAGTCTGTCTAGATCAGAGGTTCTCAATCTTCCTGACGCTGTGACCCTGTAATACAATTACTCATGTGGGGATGACCCCCCCCCCAACCCATGAAATTATTTTGTTGCTACTTCCTAACTGTAATTTTGCTACTGTTATGAATCATAATGTAAATATCTGATATGCAGGATGTCTGATATACTACCCTTCCCCCACAATGGGTTGTGATCCACAGGTTGAGAACCACAGGTGTATGTGGGGTGGGGGGAGGTTGGTTCTGATGTCTTGATCAAGAATCTGTGTTTACTGATGCTGAAGGTCCTTGCCCCTCAATTAGTTTTTGATCTATCAATAAAGATGTCAGTGGCTAATGGTTGGGCAGAAAGAAAGAGGCAGGACCTCCAGGTTCCCGAAGGCTAGGAAAGATCAAGAGAATCAAGATACTTGGGGGAGAGAGATGGGACAGACTTAGAGCTACAGGGGAGATCATCCAAAATGTAGGTAGAAAGGTAAAGTGGCCTGAAAGTGTCTTGGGCAGCAAGACCAATGTGCTTCACATAAGAAAACAGGGCAACCAAGCTGGGAGCAGATTTAGAGGTATTGAGCTAGAAGTAAAGGCAAGGGCACACAAGCCATGGAAGGCTTAGAAGAGCCCAGCCACTGAGCCAATACGCCAATTTTAAAATGAGCCAATGTTCATGTGTCTTTTCTCTATGGATGTGAGATAGCTCCTGGTGTGTGCATGTGACCAGCTGGGAACACAAAGCAGTGTACACAAAACTACACGCTACACACAGGAGAAGCTCAGACTCACATATTGATACTCTATCAACATATCCTTGGTACTTTCCACGTGCTAAGCACTAAGGTAAAAATTAGCTTGCTTCACGCACTGAAACCCCATCCTTTAACCTTTGCCACTCTACCAACAGATGTCAATGGTATCTTTTCCAAACTCACGCTCTTTTGATGAACTTCCTTTCTGTTTCATCAGCATTTACCCTTGATGCATCTTACAGCTCATCCCAGGGGATGGCAAAGCCTTTTATGCTAAACTCAACTGCCAATAGCAAGCATCTCAAGCTCTAGTCACCTCTACCCTGGCCCAGCCTTGAGTCTATGCCTCCAAGTAGAGTACTGACCGACGACACCGGAGACGCTCCAGGAAGGGACTGTCCCTGTCCTCTTCGCTCTGACTCCCCACGACCTGACACAGAGTAGGGCCTTCTCAAAGATAGTTTAAACTACCTGGCACTGAGTCTGACACAGAGTGGGGCCTTGAGGGTACCTTAAAGTACGAGAGAATCATCTGCTGTCCTCAAAGAACTGGCATTTTTCTTTGACTTTGAACCACCCTCAACCTCAAGTCTTCCTTTTCACTTTCTCACAGAAATCTCTCCCTGATTATTTTCCTCTTGCTGCCTTCTCTCCCTGTTGCCCATCCATTTCTGCTTGGGTATCCTCCCCTGCACTGGAACACCACTGAAATTGCATGTATTAAAGACCACTCAGATCTTCCAGGTTGTGAAATCCAGAGACAGCAAAGTGGTCCTTCCACGGCCTTGCTCCCTCCGATGGATTTTTCAGGCAGGCCACACCTCCCTTCTTTTACTTTTCCCATTATCATACATCCTTTGTGTACTCATGTGTTTGCATGTGTGTCAGTGGACGTAGGTGGGTGGGAGTGTACATGGAGGACGCGGTGTTGATGTTGACAATCATTCCCAGTACTGCTCCAGCTTATTCATCTAGACAGGGTCTCTCAATCAAGCCCAGAGCTTCCCAGTATAGCTAGCTTCCATAACCAGCTTGCTCTGAGGATCCCGTCTTCTGCCTTCCCAGGCTGTGATTACAGGTGATTACATGTCCAGCCAACACGTATGAGGGTTCTAGTGATCATAACTCTGGTCCTCACATTTGCATGGTGAAAGCTTACTTGACCCCAACCTTTGTACATTCCCCTTCTTGAGACTCTTCTAGCTCCTGTCTTACCTGCCGGGTACTTCTTTTCAGGTTATTTGAAGGTCCCCAACCTCTGACCCTATTCTCTTCCCTTATTACACCTGCTTTTTCTTTAGAGAATATTACCTTTTGGTGCCAGCAAACACATTCGAATAGATTCGTGACTGGCAATTTTACACACGCTACGTGTTTGTCTTGAGGTGACTCTTATGAACCAGGACATCAAAGTTCTTGAAGAGCTTGTCACAAAGTGACACGGAGGAATTTTCATCTGCGTCCCAGGAGGCAAGAGGCCACCCTCTTGCTCACTAACCCCACACACAAAATGAGCTGACCACAGACACTCTAATAGTTTCCAGATATTTTTCCACATGGGCTCGTTTCTGAGTTCGAGATCAGCCGTTCTTACTTCTATCTCACCTTCTTTGCTAATAAGACCCCAGCTTGACTGTAGCTGTTTTACAACTGAGTCTCATCCCCCCGCCCCTTCCAAGAACTTCTTCCCCTGCATCTCAGCAAAGAGCATCACTGTCCATTGACTCTGTTCACTGCTTTCTACTCCTAGAGCAAATGCCCAAGACAATCAACTCAGAATGAGAAAAGCTTTGCTTTGGCTTAAGACTGTAGCAGACTTCAGACTGTGAGAGGTTGACTACATTGTTACTCTTAAGTAAGAGATGATATTCTAGCAGAAAGGTGTGGCAGCTACACCACTTAATGCACATGAACAAATGAGAGGACAAGGAGGGCCTGGGGTCCCACCATCTCCTTCAAGGGCACAGTCTTAAGTAACTTAGAGACACCTCCTCCCCACCCCCCAACACACACAAGGCTCACCTCTTAACAGTTCCATCATCTCCCAGGAATGGCTTCTCAAAGACCAAGCTTTTACCACATAGACCTTCGGGCAGTGTTAGGAATGGATATGACAGCACTGGCCACAGGCTCTGAGATTCCTCCCCCATCCCATCAGTCCTGACTCTACCATATAAATATATCTGACCTTTCCCTCCCCTACGGAATGCTTCTGTTACTCTACCAGTCATCAAAGGCCATGAGCTCTACACATGAACATTCTCTTGGACTCTCCTGCCTTATATTCCCTCTAATGTCCTTTTCCGCATACTTTTTGGCTCTTAAGATAGAGAACCAGTCACGGTCACCATCTAAGATGTGGTTTCTCATGGCCTGGTGCCATAGTACATGCTGTTCCATCCCCCTCTTTAGAACATCAGACTAACTATAAGGAGCCACACACATATGTGTGTGGGTATGTGCACATGAACGCACTTGTAGCTAACAAGCTGGCCTTTAGAGCTAAACTGTTGAGGGAAAAAATAAGATTCTTGCCTGGAAGGTAAAGGACCAATAGCAATGAGCAGAGTCAGCATTGATGCTAATTTCCCATCTTCCACAGACCAGATGACACCTGTCACAGTGAATTCCAGTAAAAGAAGCTGGGCTTAGGAAACTGATTTATGGGGAGGAGTGCGTCCATCTTACACCAGAGGAAGTCACTATTTCTATCAATTGTAGATGTTTACGGCAGAAATACGATGAGAAATGTAGTTCAGAACAAAGACATTCGGTATCCCTGCTCAGGAGATGTGTAGAAACATTAGAGACCCACAGAGAAAAATCGTCTCTCAACCAGCCTCGCTCTCATCCTTTGATTATAGCCTAAATATTTGCATCACTGCTGAAGCAACCACAACGTCTTTCTTCCTAGTAACTCAGAGCCACCAGCAGCACGTCCTCTATTACAGAACTCTGAACCCCATCACTGTGTTTAAGAGTCTGAATAGGCATCCTTCAACAGGATTGCAAGCTTTATAAACTGTTAAGGTTTGGGGTTAGAAAAAAAAAAATCAACCAGGCGGTGGTGGCGCACGCCTTTAATCCCTGCACTTGGGGGGCAGAGACAGACGGATTTCTGAGTTCAAGACCAGCCTGGTCTACAGAGTGAGTTCCAGGACAGCCAGGGATACACAGAGAAACCCTGTCTCGAAAAACCAAAAAAAATAAATAAATAAATAAAAAAAATCAATATTTAAAATTTTAACCCTTTTCTAAGATAAAAATGAAGTCTGTTCTTTACTGTTTTCCCATATTTCATATATACGAACATCATATATATGCATATATTCTAAAAGTAACATTTTGTATTTTGAACATAGCTCAGAACTAATTTTCAAGATGTATTTTTGGTATTTCTAACTACATGTATATGCGTGGCTATGTGCACATGAATTCAGCGGCCCTTGGAGGTCAAAGGTATCAGATCTCCCCGGAGATGGAGTTACAGGCAGTTGTGAGTCACCCAAAGTGGGTGTTGGAAATCAAGCTCTCGTCTTCCTAATGAGTGAGTGGTATGCACTCTTAACTGAGGAACCTCTCAAGCCCCAGTGCTAGAGGTTGGCTTTTTAATTTATTTTAAATATTCAAACCTCAACAATAAAGCAATATATTATTTTGTGCCTGAAAATATTTTATGAAAGTGGGAGTCTCTCCCTCTCATCCTCTCGTCTAGTGTACAGCCACTCGTGGTAACAGATGCTTTCAAATTCATGTAACCCAGTAAATAGTCCTCTCTCCCCCTTTGCAGGTAAAAGCCTCGCTTGACGTCCCGTCCTGTAACTGAATCTGCTTTAAGTTCTAACCGTTGACAGCTGCTAATCCCAAGACGTGTTTAAAGAAACTCCAGAATTAGCACAAAAGACGGACCTGAGACCTATCAATTATTTTAAGTAATGCACTTATAAATCAGGTGGCAACAAGCATGGCGGAATCCCTCTCTGCTTTCTTGTCATTTCAGTCCCCCAGTGAACAATCACTCATAAAATTAGTTCTGCCATTTTATTGGCAAAAGCATTTGCATGCTTCGGGCAATTCCCTTTCCAACCACCTGTGTAGGATTCTGGTGAAAGCAGTTAGACCTTGATACTGCTTAGAAAAAGAATCAACCTGAAGCGCAATATCACACGTGATTATTTCCGAGTAATTCAGATTATTCTAACGTCAGTGTTATGGTTTGGATATGAACTGACCCCACACACACACACATACACACTCCTCCTGTTCTGAGCAGTGGGTGCTGCGGTTTGGGGAAGTTGTATGACCTTTGGGATGTGTGGCCCAGCTGCTGGAGGTTATACCCGCCTCTGGTTTCAGCCTGTGCTCCTTTCCCATTTTGTCAAGATGTGAAGACTTTCACCCTGCTTCCCACAACACAGGCTGGCCCCTTCCTCCTGTCAGTCAACATAGGCTGGCCAGCTCTGGCCACCATGATGATGAACTGGTATTTCTTGAGCTCATGATCCGGAATGGAATCTTCCCCCCTTCAGTTGCTTCTGCTTGGTATTTCGTTGAAGCAACAAGAAAAGTAACTAATGCAATGAGATTCAGGACAACTTAGGCTAGGTAAATAGTCATATTACTTTTCAATCAAAAGTGTCATGAAACAAATGAAATATCCCATAATATTAGCAAATTGACGCATCATTTTTAGAACTATTCCAAGTCACCTCACTTTCAGGAGTGAATATTTTGAATTTTAAACTCCCATGTGAGATCCCTTCTGTCTTGTACCCATAGCAGTAAACATTATGACCTGGTCCCAGGCGCTTGTTAGGAAAGTCATGTGTGTACAAGCCTGGATTACCCAGATAACCTTTAAACCTTTAAACCCAAACACAACACAAGAACACGCTTTTCCAGGAACCCTTTCAACAATCTTGTTAAGGAGATCTGCTACCCCTGAAAGGATGCACTTAGGATCATAAAACTTTAAAGAGAGCCAGGTCCTTTTAAGCCATTTAGGAATTTCCCTCATATATGAAACGAAGTGACTAGGTTCTAGAGAACTGGCTTGTCTAAATTAAGTGACAGATTTGGGACAGTCCAAGCCCCTGGCTTCTATCCACAAGCTGGAAAGAACCTCAATTTCCCCCATGAGAACACTTTCAAGAGTGAAGTTAGAAAAGCAAGTCTCTTAACTTCTCCAAATCTGAAGTTTATACTTATAGGAGAATAAAATAAGATCATCTCCAAGTTTCTTCTCTGTTTCTAAAAAATCTGGTGACTGCAATTTCCATAATGCAGGATACCAAATGTCCTCCACATTGTGTGAGGATATAAAGCTGCTTCCGTCTTCGGTTGAAGAACAAAAACGTGGGGGGAGTACATGAAGGCTAAGAACAAGAGAAGCTCGGGTTCAGAAGCTGTGTAGTGGGAACCCTCTTTCTTCCCAGCTCGATAGCACCCCATCGCAGCAAACCACAGAGGGTAGGATAGAATTTTTCAATAGCAAACCCGGGCAGTTTCAGCTGTCACCTGCCCAAATGCTGGCAGAAGGGTACCGGGGCTCAATGTGGTTTGGGTGGATGCCCTAGGGTCATGATCTAGAAGACTGACACTCAAAGTGGTGGTGTTAGAAAGGGATGGAACCTTTAAGAGGTAGGGCCTAGTGTCGGGTGGTTCAATCAAGGCCCCCCCTCATGAAGAGATAAATACTCCTCTCGTGGTGAATTACATCTGAAAGAATATATTAGTGCTCACAAAAGGGGTCTGGTCCCTCCT
>JADRCD010224356.1:0-32165 GCA_019843815.1 Montemys delectorum | reverse complement strand
TCAGGTTATATCTGTGCTAGGCAAGCACTCCATCAACTAGTCTCTATATCCCAATCTTCCCATTCTGAACAAACAAGCAAAACAAAGCCCCTCTTAGTCCTTTGCTTAGCATGCAGGGCCTTCCTTTATCTGCCTCTTGTTTTTCCACTTGGCTTTCTCAATTATTGTATTGTTTCCTAGTTTATATTTTATATTCATGAAAATCTTGCATAATGGTTTGCACTGGAAGAACTGGAACCTGCAGGGTTATAGAGGGAGAGTACTCAGAAGTTATCAGTGATGGCCTGTATAGTGACAGACATGTGAATAACCGTGAGCATCGGCTATGTTGTCTTTCTCTAGTTTCATTTGGGAGCCTCAGAACTCATTTTTAGCAACTTAGTATGTTTACAGTACAGGCAAATACCAGAAAGTGTAATTTGAGGATATTATTCAGAGATTGGTCTGTTGTTCCCTCATTAGTTAATTTTGGGAAGTTTCAATTTATTTTTTGTTCTAAGATAAAAGTGTGTACTTATTTAGTTATTAGTTTTTTTTGTGGCATTGGAATTGAATCCAGAGTCTTGCATGTGCTCTACGAGTGTTCTACTACTGTATCCCCACCCCCATCACTGTCTAAGGCCATTGAGGTGGCTTACCAGGCAGATACTCATTGCTAACTTGGGTTCGACCCTCAGGATTCACTCTGTAGAAGAAGAGAGCAGAATTTTGGAAGTTATTTTCTCACACACACAGAATAAGATGGAGTCTTTTTTTTTTAAATAAAAAAATTGTCTACTTACTGTAAATTTTTTCTTTCAAAGTACTTTTGTTTATCCTGATTGCTGTATTAGAGCATTCCTTCATACTATGATTGCTACCTAGTATAGTTTTCCAGCACACATTTAAAATAACAATGAATGTATTCTCTACTTTTAGGTCTGAGTAAATTTCTAATAATATTCTGATATTGTGTCTGAAAATTTACTTCATGTTGATAATGAAAACTAGGTAACCAAATATACAGTACAATCATCTATAAACATCCAAATTTATACACATATAGAATGTTTTAGCTTTCTACAGAACTTTTTTTTACAAGGATTATATGTTGAAATAAGTGAAGTGTAGAGTCTCTGAAATCCTCTTGATATACTGAAATTTATTTCCTTGAATGGTCATGGTTTCTTTGAACTCCCAGTGTGTCAGTGACATTACAGTCTTCACCTAGACTGTATCTGTCCTTCTTATGCCTGATTTCTACTTATTTTTTACTCTTAGCTTGTATCTTACTTTCTCTGGGAGGCCTTCTATAACAGGAATTATTCCCCCAGCCTACTAGTCTGGGCTTCACTAACATGAAAATATCACAATTATCCACTAGGTTGTATTTGAGTCTGATCAAAGGTTATAATTTATTCCCTTTCAGCCTCGCCATGTATAATAAATGCCAATGCATAGTTAATGAAGGAAAGACTGAGCCCCAAACCATTTGCTTTAAAGACCAAGAAAGCAGTTTGGCCTTACTGTTAGCACTCTGTTTTAGTTTGTTTTGAAGAGAAATTATTTTAAATGAAAATATGTGCTTGCTCCAATTATACAAGAAAATTATGAACCTGAATTTATTAGCACTCTTATTTCTGCCATAATAATTATCACAAACTTCATGATGTAATGATGCAGCCAGCAGAGATATAAACAACACAGGGATCTTGAAAGGACAGTAATAGACAGAGACACAGGACTATGGGTTCACTTCAGGAATGGATAACTTTTATTTACTCAGGTGCGCTTTGTATATTGTTTAGCTAGCTAATGGAGATGACATTGCAAACAGACCTTGGACAGTCTTTATGATTCCTTTATCCAAGGCCCCACTTCTGCACTTCCTGCCCTTGTGGTCTTTTGTTCCCTCAGAAGACCTTCAACCCAGGTCTTAATGTCTGAAGTTTTCCAGTCACATGGCTGTAGTGGTGAATTGTTAATCTTCTCTGAGCTCCTGGAAGGTGATTGCACTTCTTGCCACCCACCCAGAGTTCTCTGGATTCGTGAATGAAACACACACACACACACACACACACACACACACACAGAGAGAGAGAGAGAGAGAGAGAGAGAGAGAGAGAGAGAGAGAGAGAGAGAGAGAGAGAGAGAGAGAGAGCATGAGCCTTACTAGCTCAATGGTTGGGTACTTCTAAACCTCCCTGAGGCTAGCACATACTCCCTTCGAGTATTCCTGAGTTAATACTTTCTAAATCTATGTTTTATCCTTGCTGCCCTGTTTCCGAGCATCCCTCCTGTGGGGCCACTTTCCCTTTGTACCTGCATTTCAGCCGTCTCACCTTCCTCTCCTTCACAATGTGGTCGGTCCTATACTCCTCTCAAGGCAGAATCCCTTCTTCCTTCCTTCGTCCCTTGTCTGGGAAATCTAAAAGTCCTGCCTCTGTCTCTCTGCCCAACCATTAGCCGTTGGCAACCTTATTTTCCAATCAGAGCCAACTGGGGGCTATCTTCCTTTAGCTTACATGTGGGACACTGCAAACAGGTTTTGTTTTGTTTTGTTTTGTTTTTTTTTGGGTAACACAATTAGCATGAGAACACAGGCCGCTATATCTTCCCCCTTTTTGTCCACTAAAAAGGCCTTTTTCCCCGATATACATTAAACATAATCATAGCAGTTATGTAAACTATGAGGTGTGATATACACTAAAACTGTCCAGTCCATCAATTTTGTCAATTTTGATAAAGTACTCTACCCTCTATCCTAACTTAAAGAGTTTACAATTCTGAATTAGGTTCTGATTTTAACTTATATTACCATCTGAAAACCATCCTTTCAAATCTATATTGTCTTCCTCAATGTTAACCTGAGTTTGATTATGAGACTATAATTAGTGTTTAACCCCATCAGAAATGCAAGAACGAATTAAACGTGGGCACATCTGAGTCAGAGGTTGTGCCAGAGAATGGAACCCCAACAGCTCACCATCAAACATGGATTGTTAATTTAAGTAGGTTAGAGGGTGTTTAAGGTGTTAGAAGGGTTGTGTTCTTTTTGGAGTCTCTAGGGGAGAGTCTATTTCCATGCCTTTCTGAGCTCTAGGGGCAGTGCTGCCACATTCCCCTGCCATGGCTCCTTCCTTTACAGTGATTCAGTATCTTAGCATCTCTCACTAGCGATCCTGTAACCTCTCAGCAGTAAGAATCCTGGGGGCTGGTGAGATTGCTCTTCTGAAGGTCCTGAGTTCAAATCCCAGCAACCACAGGGTGGCTCATAACCACCTGTAAGGAGATCTGATGCCCTCTTCTGGCGTGTCTGAAGACAGCAACAGTGTACTTATGTATAATAATAAATCTTTGGGCAAGACTGGGCAAGTGGAGTTGACCAGAGTGAGCAGGGCTGACCGGAGTGAGCAGAGGTCCTTAATTCAATTCTCAACAACCACATGAAGGCTTACAACTATCTGTACAGCTACAGTGTACTCATGTACATTAAATAAATAAATAAATCTTAAAAAAAAAAAAAGAATCCTGTGGTTGGCGAACTTGGACAATTCAAGATGATTTCATCTTAAGACCAGATGCTTAGTAACCTTAATTTCAGCTGTAACCTAAATTCCCCAGTGCTGTATAATGTAGCTTATTCACAGGTTCTAAGGAACAGATGTGGCCATATTTAGCATTCAAGTTGATCTGAATAAAAAAGGTTATTTTTCAGTAATGTTAATAATAAACGCCAAAAAAACCAAGTGCTGTTACACTTCAGCCATATTCTAGGTTTGTTATACTTATTATCATCAATTTTAATGACATGTATGTTTCAGCTATGCCTGGTTTATAAATGAAACCAAAGGAAAGAGAATTGTTCGTTTTTATTTTTCAGTGCTAGAGATCAAACCCAGGGCCTTGCGCTTCTCTTCAGGCTTAGCTCAGGAAAAATACATTTTAAATAACTTTTCTTTTTTTTTTTTTTTCCAAGACAGGGTTTTTCTGTGTAGTCCTGGCTGTCCTGGAACTCACTCTGTAGACCAGGCAGGCCTTGAACTCAGAAATCCACCTGCCTCTGCCTCCCAAGTGCTGGGATTAAAGGTGTGCGCCACCACCGCCCTGGCTTAAGTAGCTTTTCAAAGTCTTACTGAACTCAGACTGTTGCAGGGAAATATTAAAAAGAACGGTAATTCCTGTGCTACGCTGGGCACTGGCAGGCCTCATGGCTCCAGCGGGATGTTCTGAACTCAGAGGTCTCTCTGGCCTGGAGCTCCTGAACTGTCTGTATCCGACTCTCTAAGTTCCCTTGGCAGGTCGTTGCCATGCCAGCCCCATGCAACGACCGCCCACCCCACGGTCAGCTGCCAGGACACCCAACAAACTGGTAGAAATAAAACTCTAGAAGCTTATAATTAGTCAGATTTGTATATATCAACAAATGCTCAATTCACAAGATGCCCAAACAATATCTGAGCCAATTGATAATGATATAAGCTTCGCACCCAAATAAGTTAACCCAATTATTCTATCCCTATATGATATTATACCTACCTGTGGCTATTTAAAGCTACGCTGAATTTGAATCATCCTGCCCTCCATCTTGCTTCCTTCCTCTCTCCTGATTAGCTCTGGGCCTCTGCAACTCCAGCTCCACCTTCCTTTTCCCTGTCCAATCATAGCTTAGTTGTATAAATCATATCTAGTTGTATAAATAATTAATTGGACAGGCAAAATCCTGCTATACATCACCCTTTCTGTTCAAATAAAAAAAACCCTTTTTCTCTCAAATATAAATTGAGCACAACTATTATCATTTTGTAATTTATAAAGTACAAGCTAGACCTGACACCCAGTCTAACATTTTTGTCAATAAACTAGAACACTGTCCTCTACCATAACTTAAAAGACTATAATTCTACACCTGACTTGTATCCTGGCTTTATATTGTTTGCCATCTGAAAACCATCCTCTCGAATCTGTTCTCGCAATGTAAATAGCTTGGGTTGGCTATGAGGCTATAAGTAGTCTTTTAACTTCAGAAATCTGAGAATGACCAACATATCTGAAGATATAGGAGGCTGACCGTGGGGTGGGTGGTCGTTGTGTGGGCCTGGTGTGGCAACGACCTGCCCGGCAATGACCTGCCCAGGGAACTTAGCGAGTCGCACATTTCAGGAGCTCCAGGCCAGAGAGACCTCTGAGTTGAGAACACCCCACTGGAGCCATGTGGAGCCATGTGGTCCGCCAGTGCCTGGTGTAGTGTGGGAATTGCCATTCTTTTTAGTATTTCCCACAACAGGTGGCAAAACCAACGAGTTGGACAAGAATCCACTAGAAATTTAAGATTATTAGCCTGAGAGTTAGAGTTTTATTTTTTTAAAGTGAGTGCCTGGGTAGCTCTGAGATGAGTCACGTGTACTCAAGAGTGGGAATTGAAAGAAAGAAACAGCTTGCAGGCTCTAAGGTCCCTTGCTGTGGCAAGTGAAGGCTCTAAGTCAGAGAGCCGTAGAATGGAATGGGATCATTTGCTTTTAGGAAGGATTTATATACGAATTTTGTCCGAATTACGTGGAGAATTTTGCCCGCAGTTCAGAACTAGGATAGGGAAAATTAGTCACTGACTCCAAATAGAGAGGGCAGTGATAATAATTGCCTGCTATGTACAGGTATTAATTAATAATGTCTGTGGCTCCAGGCAGAGAGAGCAACAGATATTATAACAGGTATTAATAAAATAGATGTCTATGGCTGCAAGCAGAGGACCAAACAGATAGGATGGTATAACTATTAGTCACTGACTCCAAGTAGAGAGAGAACAGTGGTAATTACCTGCTATAACAGGTATTAATTAATAAATGTCTGTGGGCCCAGGTAGAGAGCAGAACAGATAGATGGTATAACAGGATGGCTGCTCTAGGCAGAGAGATTAACAAGTAAAAACTACCCGGTGCTTTCTACGGGCAGATATTAGTGAAAGTTTGAAGTAATTGCTTTAAACATGTTATAAAGACATATTACTCTATTATGCCTTACAGGATACTCAAATTCTGTTTAACATGGGCTCTATGGGAATCTTGGGTTATTATCCTGCTTGGCAAAATAGATAAAGCCTAAGAATAGGCACATATAGTATTTTAGTTTACTTCATTTTGCTTTGGATTGTTTTAATTTTCAAAATGGGTGTGATTTTGCGTTTTGTGGTTATATTATTCCTCTGGGAGAGAGGTCAATATAAAGGTTTTCTGGTTACTGGCTCAAGGATATGCTGATTTGGGAGAAAGGTTTGTCTTTGCATTTTTAGAAAAGGTGATTAGTATCCATACACCTTCCAGAGTAATATGGATCAGATTTGATAGAGGGAGACTCCCAGAGAACTAAATTCCAGAGAATCAAACAAAAAAAAGTTATCTTGATGATACTAAAATTTTGTTTTGAAATTTGTATATTACAGAATATACAGCCTTGGTGAGTCTCATCATCCAAACAATATCTCATTATAGATTCCTTGCTTTTTTTTAGTAGGAAAATTAAGATACTTTTCAATCCATCTTTATAGTTGTATCTCTTACATATTTTTATGCTATGTGAGTATGTATGTTCATGCATATGAGGGGGATACATGTGTGTTGTGGTGCAATAGCATAGATGTCTGTGTTTGTGGAGGCAGGAGGAACAACTGGCGTCTCATCCTCAGGAGTCTACTTCCTTTGAGATAGGGTCTCTCACGGGTTCAGAGCTCACTAACTAGGCTACACTGGCCCATGAGAACCACAGATCCTCGTGTGCCTACCTCCTAAGCATTGAGATTATGAGCACTGCTGTGCCAGCACACCTGAAATTTACATGAGTTCTATTTTATTATTTTATTTTATTTTTATTTTATTTTATTTTTTGGTTTTTCGAGACAAGGTTTCTCTGTATAGCCCTGGCTGTTATGGAACTCACTCTGTAGACCAGGCTGGCCTCGAACTCAGAAATCCACCTGTCTCTGCTTCCCAAGTGCTGGGATTAAAGGTGTGCGCTACCACTGCCCGCTACATGAATTCTAAACATCAAATTTAGGTCCTTGTGCTTACAGGGCAAGTGTTTTTACTGACTGAGCCAACCACAGACTTGCATTTGATATTTCTTTTAAAGATTTATTTATATTATACGTAAGTACACTGTAGCTGACTTCAGGCACACCAGAAGAGGGCATCACATCTCATTACGGGTGGTTGTGAACCACCATGTGGTTGCTGGGATTCGAACTCAGGACCTTTGGAAGAGCAGTCAGTGCTCTTAACCGTTGATCCATCTCACCAGGCTGCATTTGATATTTTTAAAATAGCTGATTTTTCATGTATTATTCTTTTTACTTGTTCTTAAGAATAATATATTTAATACGGTAATGATGACAAATACGAACACTGATAAAATAACTAGAATAAGGAAAAATGTATCTTCTGACCTATATTCCCTCTCTCCCTTTCTTACTTTCTCTAGAGCACAGTGGTTCTTTAATGCAACCTAAGGCTGCAACCTTTTAAAACAGTTCCTCGTGTTGTAATGACCCTCTACCATAAAATTATTTTTATTGCTACTTCACAAATGGAATTTTGCTACTGTTATGAATTGTAATGTGAATATTTTATATGCAGGATATTTTATATGTGACTACTGGACATGACCTACAGGTTGAGAACTGCTGTTGTAGGTCTCACACTAACTGTTACTAGCCTGGGATTTACTATGTAGCCCAGGCTGTGTTCAGACTCCTGACAGCTCTTGCTTCAGTCTCCTGAGCACCAGAATTATAGAAATGAGTCTTGCTCTTTAATCTAACAAATCTGCTGTATATGCATATGTGTGTGCTTGTGTGGGCTCATGTGTGTATGCATGTGTATGCATGTGTATGTATGCGTGTGTGGTGTATATGTGCATGTGTGTGTATGTGTGTGTATGTGTTTATGTGTGTGTTGGTGGTGGTAGAACTCATTGAACTATATCTCCAGTCCTATGGTTCCTGTTTGGTTTCTCTTCATATTCTTTTTTTTTTTTTTTTTTTTTTTTTATGTCATTTAAAACTGTTCTTTAAGAACCCCACTGTGCTTCAAGGAAGCATTCATTTAGTGTAGGAGAGAAATTATATACATATGAAGAAAATGACTTTAACATGGTGAAGGAATATGCTAATTTACATAAGGTAATGTGGGGACACAAGTGGAGTTTATTGCAATCTATTTTAATAGTAAAGGGTGACTTGAATTAAGAAGTGACTTGCTAAGATTAAATTAAAATACTTTAGGATTTTTGATAAGGATTGTGTGGTAAAAAGCTAAATTTTTGATAAGGAAATGACAGAATAAAAGGATTCTAAAACAGGAAATGGCAAATCGTATATTACAGGAAAGGAGAGAAACCATATTTGCCTGTAGCAGCAGCCTCCTCCCCAAATAGATGATACATTTCCTTAAAGCACAGCTAGACTAGAGTACTGGGGCTGATGGAACAAAAGTGGTATATTGTTGTTTAAAGGATTCTCTTGGGACCATGTTTGTTACCATGTGAACAGAAAAATGACCATGAGCTCTAAGCTTATTTTTCTTTTTTCCAAATGAAGTTTGGAAGTAGGCCACTTGTAGATTAGGACCCGTGGGTGAGGGTTAGCTGTGGGTTCTGCCAGTCAGCCAACAGGCAGATCCCAATAGCAATTCTGTGAAAAGCCACTGCAGGTGCAAGTTTATTTAAAAACAGACCACAGCCCAGGTGCGATTCTCCTTATAAACATTTTAACCACAAGCCTGCCCTAAGAGTCTGTGTGGAAAGCTCTGGGAAAAAATAAGTTTACCTTTTTTCTTGTCTTAAATTTTTGATTTTTAGAAACATTTTGTAATGGAGTTTCTCCCCATTTTTGAGTTCTTTTTAGATTTAAGATTTTGCTGTCTGATATCCAAATAGAAATTTGACAAACATTGTGATTGACTCAATATCAATATTGAAATTTCTACATGCAAAAACCAAAATATTTAGGCTAAAAATGCCAATTAGAAGAGATTTCTTCCACAGATGTGGAAAAAATTGAATTTCTAAGATTTTTGGGACTTTGAGAGGTAAAATAAACTGAAAGTTAGTCCAGCACTTCAGAGTTGGAGGCAGAAAATGAGGAGTTCAGGGCCAGTCTCATCTCCATAGCATGTTTGAGGCTAGCCTGGGTTAGCCTTAACAAAGAAGGAAACAAACAAAAATCCAAAATAGATTATATTTTTTATTTATTTCTTTTTACTTTGTGTTTTTCTTTTTTGAGACAATATCATGTGACCTAAGTTACTATGTAGCTGAAAAATGATCTCAAACTTGGGATCCTTCTACCTCCATCTTACCAAGTACTAGGATTATAGGCATGAGCCACTGTGTCTAGAAAAATGTGTACAATTTAAATAGGAAAAAAAATTTCTCTTGGGCCAGTGAGATGGCTTAATGTATAGAGAAGCTTCTGGCAGAAGAAGCCTAACCTCCAAGTTGATCCCCAGAACCCACAGTGGAAGGATGGTACTGACCCCCAAATGTCGTCTTCTCACCTCCACATATACACTGTACACACTTGGCTGCACTCACACAATTATACACACACAGCAACAACAACAACAACAGCAACAACAGCAACAACAATAATAGTAAAGAAAATGATTGTTAACACTTCTCTTACAAGGAAGCATATAATGTCATTTACATTTCCTCCTCTCTCTGCTGCATGTAGGGGTTTTCTTCCTTGCTCCATGACATGTGCAGACACGTCTTCCCCATCTAATTCCATTTACTTGATGTTTCTTTTATATTGTAGTAGTATTTTTTTTTTTTTATTCCTGTACTAGGCAGAAAAATGAGTCCTTCACAATGCCCATACCTTGTGCAGGAGAGATGATGTAATAGTTAAGAGTGCTTGTCCTTGCAGGAATCCAGGCTCTATTCTGAACACCATCGAGTTATGGTTACACCATTCGTAATTCTGGTTCCAGGGCATCCAGTGTCCTCCCCTGACCCCACTTGCTGATTCTGATGTTAAAGGGATGTTAAAGGGGCATGTTCTCAGGTTCTAGAATCTCAGAAAAACTTGTAGCCAGCAGAGCAATGGGGTGTAGGTTTTAACAAAAGCAAGAGGTGAATTCTGCCAACAGTTTGAATGAGTTTGAAGGTGGATTATCTCTCAGTGTGATGAGATAAGAGTCTGGGGGCAAAGAATGTAGCTCGGTGACAGACTGCTGTCCAGCACATGGGCCTCCAGTTCACTGCCCATCAGGGCAAAACTAACCAAATCTCCAGCTTAGGTTGACAGACACTTCAGACTACGGTGCAAACTTGGAGTGAACTAATTAGCCTAGCCTACCTAGGGACATAACACAACTCCAGAAATAATCAATGGTGGTGCTTGAAATCACTGTGTACGGCCATTCGTTGTGAGGCTTCATCTTGTTTGCTCATGTTTCTGCCTGAATGTGCCTCCTCAAAGCCTTTCCCAAGAATGCTGTCAGATGGAGGTGACCTCAGCCCTGCTCGACGTGCTTGTCATATTATTCCTGTGTGGATCTCTTTTTGAGCATATATCACAATGCGTGAGCTTTTATTTAGCTTTCTTTTTGTTGTCAGTCTTCCTCATCAGAATATAATGTCGGGAAGACAGGGCCTTTTAGAACGTAGAGAACAACACAGCAAGGGTCATGCTGGCGGGGGGGATATAAGTAAGAACCAGTAAGAACAAATGGTTTAGCTACATGTTATCCTAGGGAAACCCACCATCCCCCCTTTTCAGACAGCATCTGCCTTTGTGGCTTCGACTGGCTTTGAACTCATGGCAGTCCTCCTGTGTCAGCCACGTGAGTGCTGAGATTGCAGGAGTGAGCTACTATGCCCACCTGAAAAACTCTCTCCTTATTAGTAACCAGGTACATCACTGATGGTGGTAATCTGGGACATTTGGGAAGCTTTAGTTTAATGTTGCACTGATATTGAGTACATATCACATGTGTTTTATAGAAACATCAGTTTCCACTTCTGAATGCTTTGTTTTTATGAATTCACTGTTCTTTGCTTTGAAGATTTTACCTCTAGTACTAATAGAATCTTCCCTTAGTTTACTTCTTTGAGTTGATCCAACAACTCTTACCTTCCCCTAACCCTAACCCTAACCCTAACCCTAACCCTTCCTGCTCTGCCTTTACTGTCAAAGTCATGAAAGTTAGAGAAAGGCTTTATATGGAGATATGGTAAGTGCTGTGATAGTGACCCATCAGAAGCATGCTAAGCTGGGTTCTGGGGAGAGAAATCTCCATGTCAGTTTTCTCCTTTCACATTGTCCTTGTGGGAGTGCCAGTTAATTGTGGTTGGCTGAGTGTGTTATACAGCATCTCAAGCACATGTGTTAGTCTTCCTTTAAAGTTATTAAATTTTCTTTTTAGAATGGGTGTGTTTAGAGTCTGTTTACAAGAATGCTAAGAAAAATCTGAAGGCAGATACATTTTTAGAGAATTTGAAAGGTGACTGTTCTCTCTTACCTCCTGTATCCTTTATGATAGTACCAAAGGAACTATCAAATATATTAAGGAGTTCACATATGTATTGGACCTTTTGTAGCATTTTTGGGAATACTCAGAAGTTATTTTTAATAGGGATTTAATTTTTATGTATATAGGTGTTTGTCTGCATGCATGTACATGCACTATGTGTGTGCTGTGTACCCAGGGAAGCCAGGAGAGGGGATCAAATTGTCAGCTGCCACATGGATGCTGAGAACTGGGCTCAAGTCCTTTGCAAGAACAGCCAGTACTCTTAATTATTGAGCCTTCTATCCAGCTCCAGCAGTTTTTTTTAAATCGAAAAGATTATTAGATTACTTAAAATTTATAGATTGACATTTAGTTCAATATTGAATATGAGCTTTGTTTTTTCTATTTGTTGGGTGGTTTGGGAAATTTTATTTATTATTAAAACTTGTTTTTCCACTTCTGTTTCAAGGACAAATGGGAAATCTGAAGCATCACACTAAGTGTAGAGTGTAATCCATTATAAAGAACACGGAGAGATTTCTGCTCCATTTTAGACATGCAGCCAAGAAGGCTATTAACATATCACCTCTTTAAAGTGTCTAAGGGGCAGAATGCCAGGCTGCTACCAAAGATTCTCTTACACAGGGAGAGAAGTCACTGAAGACAGAGGATAAAGGAGAGATTGAGCATATTGCCAAGTACTCCTTGTTCTTTTGTGGATGAAAAGAGAAATTTCAGTCTGAAGCTGGCCGTGGTTGCTCATGCCTGAAATCCCAGCACTTCTGAGACTGAGGCTGGAGTTCAAGCTCATACAGAGCCACACAATAAAGTTTAGTTCAGTCTGAGATGCAATGTGAGACTCCTCCTTCAAGAACAACAACAACAACAAGAAAACAAAGTTTCAGTCTTTGTGTCATATATCTATATGACCACATGACTTTACTTGAAATGAGTTGTTGCACACAAATGTATTAATGGGTTGTTATGTTGTAGATAGGACTTAGAGGAATATCTTAGAAAACAATCCCAGCATTACTCCATGGAACTTAACATAAAACTGATGGCACATGTATCATGGCTGGTTTTTTTTTTTTTTTTTTTCTTTACAGGTTGGTCTCGAACTCAGAAATCTGCCTGTCTCTGCCCTCTGCCTCCCAAGTACTGCCACCACTGCCCGGCAACATGTATCATGTTTGCAAACATTGTGAAGTTGAGGGAAATAACTAATGTGCTGGTTTGTAAAACACTGATTCAAAAAGACTGTAATGTTGTTCAATTTAGCAAGATAACACTTAGAAATCATAGCCAGATCTCACAGCCAAATTCAAATTTAAAGTATTAAATGTGGAGAAGCCAAGTAACTCCAGCCCTAGGGAAGGTGAGGGAGGAGAATTACTCAGAGTTCCAGGTCAGCTTGGGCTACACAGTGAATACCAGGCCAGGCAGCATTACATAGGAAGACCCTGTTCCAAAACAACAACCACACCTCCCAAATCAAACAACAATTCAGTTAACTTGTTTTTCAGTTTGATACTATTTGTTTTAAAAGTTTACTTTTTATTAACCTTTCATAAGTACTTAATACTGGTACCCATTCTGCCCATAGGGTTCTTAGCCATCATTTTTTTCAAACCTTAAAGTACATCAGGTTGGGTGCCTTTTGAAAACATATTCTTAGGCCGTATCTCCAGACATTGGCTCAGTGTAAGCCAGGAAATTTTATTTGAACTAATACTTCAAGTGATTCCAGGTGGATGATCACTAGACTACACGGACAAACACTGGTCTCAGACCCTGTATTGCTAGCCTAAGCTACTCTCTTCCAGTGACCAAAGTATAGTATAGAATCATATTTACAGTTACATACATAGTTGTAAACAATAGACACACCAAGCTACAAGATAATGAAAAAAGGAGGCGGGGAGACAAGGTTTAGAGCTGGAAAGACCAAACACAGAGCTTTTAATATATCTTGGTAATCACTTTTATACAAAAGAAGCGTTTGAGAAAACATTGCTTTGTTCGGGGGATATATCCAAGTTTCTTGAGGGAGGCAGTTGAGACTTGAGTATATTTTCAAGGACATAGTGACTTACACTATCTACTAACCTTTGAGGGGAAAAGAGAGTCAGGTCTCATGTATCCCAGGCTGACCTTTGATTTGCTATGAAGCCAAGGGAGGCCTTGAACTCCCGAGCTTTTTGCTTCAACCTCTCTAGTGCTCAGCTATTCATCCACTAATTCTCACTCATATTCTCAGTCTGTGTGCTATAGCTAAGTCAGTCATTTAGGAACTGTAGTTAAGTAAGAAACCTTAAGTGGTTGATATTTGTTTTGGTTTCCATGATTACCACAAACGTCCTTTTAGCTGTGTTTGCTTTTCAGATAAAATTACTCCTGTGATTCCAGTCTTGCCCCCTCTCCCCGTTTCTCCCTCTCATCTATCCTTTTTCCCCCCTGTAGTCAGGGTCTTGCTACATAGGTAGGCTGGCTTTGAACTCATGATCCTTTTACCTTTGTTTTGACTCCTTAGTTACCAGGAGAACAGATTTTCCTTAAATCTGAGCAATTCTTAAGTCCCATTCAGTGTAGTATTTAAAATGAGAATACACTTTGATGGTGTAGTGACATCATTTCTCCTAGTGCCTGCCACTTTGTTTTTGCTGGACTTTTACTAAAGATTCTATTTAATTTTTGAAAATTATTTTATGTGTATAGGTTTTTGCCTCTACCATGTGAATATCTGGTGCTTATGATGTTCAAAAGAAGGTGCCAGATCCTCTGGAACTTGAGTTACAGACAGTTGAAAGCTGACATGTGGATATTGGCAATTGAACCTGGGACCTCTGGAAGAGCAGCCAGTGTTCTTAACAGTTGAGTCATCTCTTCAGACCCTCACTACAGATTCTTTGAACGGATGTGATTATGTGCTAGGGTTTCATATCTCTGTTGCTTCCTACATTTAGGCTGTCTCCTTATGACCCTGAAATATTGTTTATTGTCTCTCAAAAATCCAGAAGACAGAGAACTAAAGATAAGAATCAAAATAATACACATTTGCTGCAGGTACATAAAACGTAGTTATCCTGTTTCCAAGACAGGAAATTCTAGGATATTGGAGATGGGAGTAGGAGGTTCTCTACCCCAAAACTCAGGTTTCTTCTTCTTCTGTCTGTCTTTCTTTTTTACATTAGAAAGTAATTAAGTGAAAAAGATTGAGGCCAAATACTCCAGTGATTCATTTTTCTTTTGAGACAACATGGATATTGTAGTACATGGTTCTGAAAAGAATCACTAGCAGAAAGTTGATCTCTCTTATTAGAGTAAAATGTAACATTAGTTCAAGATCTATTAATTTCAAAATCTACTTGTGTGTCTGAACTTATAAAAGAACTTAAAGTGGTAAGAGTAAGCACATGTATGCTTAAATACGACAATTTGTTAAAGACTACAGAGAAATCGCTGTAGTATACTCTCAGGAACCTGAAAGGCCTTGCTTACTTCTGTTCCTTCATTTCTTTTCTTCTCTTTCCCATCAGTCATCATTCCAGCTGTGACAAATGTCAAACACTTGATTTGAAGTCTAGTATGAGTGTATGTAGTTGATGAAGTCGAGAACTCATATTTGAACATTCTCAACAGAGTTGTGCCTCGACATTCTAGTCAGTCTTGGGGTTCATACACTGCTGAAGCACAAATGATTCATCAATCCAGCTTCGTAGGAAAGCTTTCTATTAGAGGGGACACCTAAGTCCTGCATAGCACACAGCTCAGCTCAAACCTGACACCCTGTTGTGATTCCTTCAGCTCACCTGCTCTGGGATGTTATTTTAAGAAAGCAGAAGCAGCATCATTTGCACACCCCTTATAGACACACATTTGGCCGTGGAGTTTTAGCTTCAGTCTTTGAAAAGTGAAGACAAGATGAAGACCCATTTGCTTCTCTGGGGAGTCTTGGCCATTTTTGTTAAGGCTGTCCTTGTAACAGGTAGGTGGTACCTATACAATAAAGCCAAATAAAAGGGAAAGTATAGAACAGATAAGTGTTTCAGGTCTAAAGACTTAAATCTAGTCTCCTGCTGGCTGGCTGGCTAGCTAGCTGCCTTCTAACCTCATTAGGCATATATGTGAGGCATAACCTCATATATATATATATATATATATATACAATCATATATATATATGATTGTATTCTCTTTGTTCTTTTTTCTTCTGTTTGGCAACTCCAGCCTATAGCATAAGAAAATAAATACGTAAATACTTTGGGGGTATCTATAGGTAGCTACACTTATAAGTTCCCATGTATAACTTTAAAACCAATAGCCCTCTCCTTGAGTCTCTTTAACTACTATTCTAGAGAAGTGAAGTAATAACTGTGGTAATTATGATATAGACGGTATTTTGATTTTTATCTCCCCAGAGAAATGGAATTAGAGGCTGAATGTTGACTCTCAGAGTTAAAGCTTCAGTACATACCTATGTGTTTATTCATTTTTCTATATAGTGACATTGTACATCAAATTGAACTCATAGCTAACAATATTTTCTAAATTGTTTCTTTCAGTAAAACTTTACAGACAGTATTTTACACTGATATAACTCTCTCCTTTTATAGAGTTCTTATAGGAAATATTAATACAGGCCTTGTTGCTCTTTCTCGTTGAATTTCTGTTGTGACTGTATTATTATTATGAAAAAATATTGGTAGTTTAGGAAAGTTTTGGTGGAGATTATTAAATCTTACAAAATAAGATAGTCTTGAGAGAAAAGATACTTATTCCAATACAATTTAAGGGAAATAGTTTTTTACAAGGAGGAATGGGAGTTGTGGAAGGACTCGGTGTTTGCAGTTTGGTTTATAAAGACTGACGCCTCATAGTTAACTTTCAAGATTGCTTTGATTGGAGAATAGTCTAGATTTCTGTTTTATTTTTTCATGTTGGTGTTTTCACTAAACTTTACCATGTGCCATCACTAAAATAATTAGAAGCATTAGATATATATCAGAATTCCTTCAGCCTAGCTGCTCTTGAAGTTTTCCAATGAAGAAAAAGAAAATTTCTTTTAGGTTTCCTTTGCTTTTTAGATTAGAAAAGAAAATAAATAGGAAGACTAGGACTTATTAACAATAAAAATTAAAGTTTTTGATCCAGGTGAGGTGGCACACACTTGTAACCTCAGCATTTAGGAGATGGAAGCAGGGGGTGGAGAATTTAGAATCAACCACAGCTGCATACGGAGTTTCAGCCTAGCCTGATAGAGACTCTGTCTGCTATCTTCAGGTAAGAAAGGCAAATTAACTCATCTTAGCACATAATGCACTTTTTTTTTTTTTTTTTTAAAAGTGATAGACAGTGCAGGGTGTCCTGGAAGTTCCCAGGTGGCCCAAGCAGGCCTTGAATTTCCCATTCTCCCTCCTTAATTTCCCAGTTGTTGGGATAGCAGGTCTGCTCCTTGACATCAAAGACAATGCAGAGTTCTGTTTTCCTTTATCATGATATAGTTTACCTTTCAAACCCAAGGTGACGATGAAGGGACCATTCTTGCTGACAACAAATGCATGTGTACCCGAGTTACTTCTAGGATCATCCCTTCCCCCGAGGATCCTAATGAGGACATTGTGGAGAGAAATATCCGAATTATGTATGTGACGTTCACATTTCTTTTCTTTTCTTGGTTATAAGATGATACTCTGTGTTATTAGGCTTTCTTTTCTTTTTAAAGGGAATCATGCAAGGTTTTCTGAAACAGATCCCTATAGCAGGGAGGGGTCTTGACAGGGGTTGCCTTGTTTAAATGCAGTGTCTTTAACCCACTTTTGAAGTGTAGCGCCTTTAATGAGATTGAGTCATGAGTTAGATGAAATTGAGTTTTGATAACAAGGAAATTTTACAGAAGTTTGAGGGCAGAAACAAAGGGAATCGGAGGCTCCTACTTAGTCACCAACATACGCGTTTATATACAGCGATTTGAGTTTGAATCAGAACTTTCAGTTATTCTTTATCAGCTTAACCTGCAACCTCAGATAACTGTAAATACTCAATTTTCTTTCCATAATTATTGACTATTGAGCATTATACATAGTGTTCCTAAAAGACTAATTAAAATTGATTGAATTGACTTTTCACTCATAAATTGGACTCACCTATTCACTTTCTCATATAGCTCAGACTTATATACTGGTAGCACTTAATCAATAGCAAGAATACTGATAACACTTGAGAATACAGTTTCTACTTGAGCCAATCAGTGACAAGTTTTTCTTGTTAATTACTCCCACCTTAATAGTTTTCTCCAATCAAATACTTCTTGTAGGAAGTGAACATAGCAGTTAATCCCAGCTCTCAATGGGAAAATTATGATGTTTAAAAAATTGTTTCAAGGTCTAGCTGCATCAGTTTGTAATTGTGCACTCTTAGAAATATCAAATTATTTTTCTACGCCAAATCTAAAATTTCTCATCCTTAAATAGAAGAAAAAGTAAGCCTACTTTATAGGATTAAAATAAAAAATTGAGAATATCTATTGCTTGTAAAGGTTGTGTAGTACCTATCACATTTTAACAATCCTATTATTTACTTAACTAACTAACTATGTATTTGTTAATCTTATATTGCTGTCCTAATAAAATGCTGTGGAGCTTGCTTTCCCCAGTATTGTTATCAGTATGCATTACACATGTGTCTTACCTCCCTACAGAGCTTAGCACAACTCTCTATTGTTCCCTGTATTTTCTTTCTGTTGAACAAAATGAAACAACACACCAAGCTCCAGGAGCCCTGGAGTGTGTCCTTATTTCTCCACCTTTGCAGTGGTTTTTACTACCTTTTCTGTTTTTATATCTACTGGATCCTCTGTTTAAGAATTCTTTCGCCGGGCGGGCGGTGGTGGTGCACGCCTTTAATCCCAGCACTCGGGAGGCAGAGGCAGGCGGATTTCTGAGTTCGAAGCCAGTCTGGTCTACTAAGTAAGTTCCAGGACAGCCAGGGCTACACAGAGAAACCCTGTCTCAAAAAACCAAAAAAAAAAAAAAAATTCTTTCTGTTCCCCCTTTAAAGCTCGGCTAAGGCTTCCTCAGTCTGAGTGTAAATCTAGCCATTGAGCTCCATGGAAGGCTTTCTGAAACAGCTTCCAACAGCAGGGAGGGGGTCTTGAAAGCAGCTCTCTTGTTTATTTAATTTTTAATTTTCAACTTTTTTTTTTGCCAAAATATTCTAGAAATTTGTTTAATTGGTATTCGGAGTATGATTTAAAATGAATTAGAGAGTCTGAATTTCATTATTATTATTATTATTTAATTGTTTTTCACAGTCCAGTCGTTATCCCCCTCCTAGTCCGCCCTCTGACAGTTCTTTGTCCCGTTCCTCCCCTCCAGGCCTCCCCTCCAAGAAGATGTCCCCACCCCCACCCTCCAGACCTTCCCACTTCCTGGGGCCTCACTTCAACTTTTTATTAATTATTTTATTTATTTACACCGCAAATGTTGCTCCTAGAGTTCCCTACCCCTTCCCCCTCCCCTTAGCCTCTGAGAAAGTACCCTCCCGCTCCCCCCCCCCCCCCCCCCCCCTCCCCTTTTTCCAGGGCATCAAGTCTCTACAGGATTAGGCGCATCCTCTCCCATTGAGGCCAGACAAGGCAGTCGCTCCTCTGCTACTTATGTGCCAGGGGCCTTCAGATCCTTTATTCCTTCCCCTAACTCTTTCAAAGGAGTCCCCGACTTCAGTCCAATGCTTGGCTGTGAGTATCTGCATCTGTCTCAGTCAGCTGCTGGTAGAGCCTCTCAGAGGACAGCCATGCTAGGCTCCTGTCTGCAAGCACAACCTGCCATCAGTAATAGTGTCGGGCCTTGTTTAAGTGTAGTAGTTTTAATCCACTTTTGCCATGTAACTCAACTTATAGTTGAGTTTTGTTAACAAGCTTGGGGAAATTTTACAGAAGTTGAAGACAGAAGATTTCAGAACTCTTAGAAGTTACAGATTCTCATAGCGACATGCAATTAGAGGAAATTAGCCCACAACACTGCACATAAACCATATTGAAGAACCACTTATGTTTGGATCTCCAGGGGGACAATTGCCTAAATAGGCATCTAACTCACCTCTTACTTGTATTATATTTTACTGATGTCAAATAATTTAATTAATGATGTTTCTTGACAGTGTATTGCCTTCACTGTGTCATTGTGGCTCTGTTCCCAACTCTATCACTTAATGTAATGGTGTGGCCTTTTGAACCTTATTTCTGGGATGTAAAAAAGAATACACACACACACACACACACACACACACACACACACATATAGTTGGGGTTCTGACTATAAAACAATTTATATAAGAACAGTATTTGGCTCATAGTAGAATCTTATAAACGCTTATTTCTCTGTCATTCCCATTATTGAAAATCTTTTCTGGTGTTAATGAGATGGCTTAGTGCATAAAGTGTTTGCCTGACAACTTGCATTTGATTTCCAGGACACTGCATGGTGGAAGGAGAGGACTAACTCCCACAGGTTACCTCTGACCTCCATACATGCGCAGTGACATGAGCACACTCACCATCAACACATACATACAGTAAAAAAAAAAAAAATGGTAAAAAACTTATCGTAAGAGCCTTTATAATCAAATAAAAGAATAGATACATTTATTCTTAAAAATACTTTTATTTTGTGAATAGTCAATGTTGAGGGTTAGCACTGGGAATACAATATAAATTATATAACGTAGTCTGCTGAACTGAGGATGGTGACACACGAATAATCTCAGCATTAGGGAGATGGAGCAGAAGAATCAGTAGTTCAAGGTCATCCTTTGCTAAAAAAGGAGTTTGCAGCAAAGCTGAGCTATATGAAACACCATCTCAGTAATGAAACAAATCAAAACTAAACCAAACAATCCCTTCAAAACAAATGGACAAAATGAAAACACAATAAAATCCACCCTTAATGAAAACAATCAAAAAACTCTCCACCAACAAACCATGAAATAAAACATGCCCCAGAAGAATTGCATGGATATGGTGGTGCACACAGACATATAAGGAGACAAAACACCTATACAATAAAATAAATAAAAATAATTTATCATGTATACATCCTTAAAAATATATTTTTGTTTGTTTATTCTATAAGCAGTGAATACCACCACACATGTAGCTGTATATAGCCTAGGAAACTAACTAGTGTGTAGACAAGAAACTGATATTTAAAGTATAACAAATTATTGTAAAACCCATGTAACGGTTCACGATTGAGTAAGGTGATGATGAGTACTGGCATAATTAAACAATAAGTACTAATCTGTTAAGACCTCCTACCAGAAACAACAATATCTGTACTGAGTTGCTGTACTGTTGTCTCTCTTTGCAGTGTCCCTTTGAACAACAGGGAGAATATCTCTGATCCCAACTCTCCACTGAGAAGAAACTTTGTATACCATTTGTCAGACGTGTAAGGTTTCCTTTCCTAATTACAAATGTTGAAGTTAATAACCTTTATTTCACTTTATTAACAATGATATTTCTGAAAATACATTGGGGTGTAAACACTGACAAGTGTCTGAACTTCAGAATCCACCCATTCTTAGGCTAATGGTTAGGTACTAAAATTTCATAAAACTTGGTCACAGAAAAATAGTAGTGATAAGTTTATTCACTTATATAGAAGGGGCCAATTTACTTCAACATTTAAGTAAGTAGAGTTTAGCTTTTAGTATTCATGTGTTTCTTTGGAGATGATAGAATCCAATGTTAAACACTTTAAAAAAATTCTCTCACTGGGCGAGGTGGCACCTGGCTTTAATCCCAGCACTCAGGAAACAGAGGTAGATGGATTTCTGAGTTTGAGGCCAGTGTGGTCTACAGAATGTGTCTTAGGACTGCCAGGACTATGCAGAGAAAGAGAAACTCTGCCTTGAATCATCCCCCCACCCCCCAAAAATGCTACACAAAAACTCCCCTCAGGAATATGGTGTAGGATCAGGAGGACTGATAGTTCTAGGCCAGCATGAGCAACAGTGAGACACTGTTCCCCTTGAATATATTTGTATGCACATGTATATCTCTATATTACTATAGACAGATTCCTCTTGTCACTGAAACTGAATTTATTGAACCGTGTACACAGCTAGGGATAAACTCATGCAGTGGAAGCTGCAGTACAGTATAGGTAAGATGAGCCTCTCATCATATCATGAATTATATTGCTGATTTTCAAGTATTTTTTTTTACATGAAAGATTCAAGAATTTCATAAAGTATTCCTTCTGTTCAGATGATTAGGCCTGGAAAGAATCACCATTTATTGTAGGCTAATGCTGCAAGAACAAGCAGACTTCAGACAACATTTATAGGGACTTGTATAGTGAGAGAACATTTGCTGGGGGATTTCTAATGCCTGCCTATGTTTTCAGCTGTAAGAAATGTGATCCCGTGGAAGTGGAGCTGGAAGATCAGGTTGTTACTGCCACCCAGAGCAATATCTGCAGTGAAGACACTGGTGTTCCTGACACGTGCTACATGTACGACAGAAATAAGTGCTATACCACTATGGTCCCACTTACGTATGGTGGTGAGACCAAAATGGTGAAAGCAGCCTTGACCCCTGATTCCTGCTACCCTGACTAGTTTGAGTCACTCATCATGCAGCTCATTGTCATTAGAGGCTCTCCATTTGCACCCAGAAGTTATACTCACTGCTAATGAATTTGAAACCAGGGTCAGCATTGCTGTCATTATTTGTAATTCTTTCTCAATTCTAAGTAGTAAATCCTCATGCTTGCTCAAGGAAGTATGTTTAAAAGTTCATTTTCTAGTGTTTAAAGTTGTAAGCAAGGGGAGAAAGTAAAATTCCAGGAGTAAAAATCAAGAGGCATAATTAAATTCAACCCCTTTCCTCCCTCCCTCCCTCCCTCCCTCCCTCCCTCCCTCCCTCCCTCCCTCCTTCCCTTCCTTTGCTGTGGAGAGCTGGACCTTCTGCACATCCTGTACTAGTCTTTCTCTAACAGCTCACTGGGTAGAGAAAACATCCAGTAAACACAGGACACTTACATATCTTCACCAGAAGTTATAAATGACACATATTGGAACTACTTACTAATATTTATGAAAGACATTTGCTGAAAATGCTATAATTTGATACACATATGAAAAAATGAATGTTGATAGAATACATAAACTTAGCATTAGATTTTCTTGATAATATTTTTGACAGTGAGATTATTGTCTGAAATTCTTAAGGGGAGTCTGTGGTGTCTCAGCTGAATTTAATGAAATTTGTATTCCAAAATATGTATTCTCTAATACAGTTTGAACAATTAAATAGAGTGATAAGCATATACCTGTGTGAAATGATTCGGTGGAAAAATTTTTGCTTGTGTTTAACCTTCTTGTATGTAAACTAAATATGTTATTATTGGCAAACAGTTTGTAAGTGTAATGCAATGGTGCATTCATCACTTAGTTTATATGAGTACATACATACTTAAGAGATCTTTGTCATTTCACAGGTAATATCAGGCGGGGTTCGTAGCACATAGCACCTTTTGGAAACAGGAGCTGTATGTACTCTGTGGTAGGGAGCTTGCTTTTCACGCTTACAGCCTTGAGTTTGATGTCCATCCAGCACTGCAAACAGAACAAAGCAAAGCAAAACAAAGCAACCGCAAAACCTTATACAATAGCTCCATCCAAGTAGAAAGATCTCACTTAGATGGCAGGCTTATTTCAAAGGAAAAGCTTGTCACATAGAAAGCAACATTACAGTAGAAAGCCATGGTCTGTGGAAAATACCTGCTGACTCAGAGGCTGACACGAAGATACCCCTGACCTGAGAACGGGGGTGTACTTTCCAGGTCTCGGCTGTATGCTGACAGTCACATGAGGTTTAGTAGGCAATTCTAATGGCCGAAGTTGAAATTTATATTTTCACATGGCTGAATTAATACCAGGCAAGGTAAATAAATTTAAAATCATTTCTTTTAAAAATGAAATTACAAATAACTATTTCATAGATTTTTTTTAAAATAAGAATGATGATGCATCCTATATACATATATGCATTTATAGGTCATTTAGTATGGCGGTCACAGTAGTTAGCAATAGTTGTTATAATAGTAAATTACAGTTATTATGTGTGAATTTTCTTTTCGCCCTTCTCTGACAAGGCAACAAACTAGCAAAAAATACAAACACATGTTGTTCTTAACTTCAGATACTGAAGGACTTAGAAAAGTAGATTATTGCCGGGTGGTGATGGCGCATGCCTTTAATCCCAGCATTTGGGAGGCAGAGGCAGGTGGATTTCTGAGTTCGAGGCCAGCCTGGTCTACAGAGTGAGTTCCAGGACAGCAGGACAGCCAGGGATATACGGAGTAAACCCTGTCTTGAAAAACAAAAACAAACAAACAAAAAACAAACAAAAAAGAAAAGAAAAGTAAAGTAGATTATTAATTTCCTCCTCTAGAGATGTTGATTAAGTAGTTTTGGGTGCAGAAGCTGGAGAAACTGCAACTCTTATAAATTCTCAAATTCTGCTGCTGTGAGGAATGGCTTGGCGGTAGTATCAGCCAAGCCTACATTGCCACCTAGTGGTAAAGCAAAGTAAAATGACTAGGAGGGTTTTTTTTTTTTTTTTTTGTTTTTTTTGTTTTTTGTCTCCTTTAACCTGCATAGGATTATGAAGAGTTCTAGCTTCATTTTATAAATAACAGGCCTAAAGTTCTTTGAAGATTATATTTATTTTTAGTATGTACCCCTGAAACAAGGGTATATTATTGATATACGTGTGTGTGCTTATGTCGTGTCACTTAGGGTAGCTGTTGTAGTAAATAGCACTCTGAGTGCCATAATATCCCCACTGCTAAGGGCTGTACCCCCAAACTATGAACCAGTTTCCTTCCTTAAGTTGTTGTGATTCTTTTTTTTTTTTGAGACAGTGTTTTTCTGTGTGAATCTCTGGCTGTTCCAGAACTTGCTCTGTAAACCAGGCTGGCCTTGAACTCGCAGGGATCCACCTGCCTTTATTGGGATTAAAGGCGTGCACCACCACTGCCCTGCCCTTGCTGTGCTTCTTCTTCCTCTTCTTTAAAGATTTATTTATTGATAAATAAATAGATTTAGATTTATTTAAATTTAGATTTATTTATTTTATGTATGTGAATATACTGTAGCTGTCTTCAGACACACCAGAAGAGGGCGTCAGATCTCATTACAGATGGTTGTGAGCCGCCATGTGGCTACTGGGAATTGAACACAGACCTCTGGCAGAGCAGTCAGAGCTCTAACTGCTGAGCCATCTCTCCAGTCCTCGTTGCTGTGATTCTTTTTTGTTTTTTGTTTTTTGTTTTTTGTTTTTTGTTTTTTTGGGTTTTTTTTGTTTTTGTTTTTTGTTTTTTTTGTTTTTTTGGCTGTGATTCTTAATGCTTCCTACTTGATAGGACCTAGAGTCACCTGGGAGACAAATCTCTAGGTAGGTTCCTGAGGGAGGGAGTTTGTCCTGTGGATGGCATCATTCCGTGGGTTGAAATCATATAGACTGAATAAAGAGAATAAACTAAGCTGAGCACTAGGATTCCTCACTCTCTGCCTCCTGAATTCAGATGTTCTTGACATTGTGCCTTCTCTGAAATGAAGGGCTGTGCTTGCAAATGGTGAACCCAATAAACTGCTTTATCTGAGCACCAAAATATTTCAGATACAAAAACCACGGTACTGAGTAGCGGGTCTGTGACTGTGATAAATCTGACCACAAGGTTCAGAGGCCTTTGGAACTGACAAGCCAGAGAAATGTGGACTAGTTTAGAAGTACAGGCTAGAGAGGTCTCGACTGCTATAAACCAAGCCTCATAGATTATTCTGCTGTCTTAGGGTTTCCATTGCTGAGAAGACACAACATGACAAAGCCAACTCTTATAAAGGACAACGTTTAATTGGGGCTGGCTTATTGATTGATAGGTTTAGTCCATTGTCATCAAGGTGGGAGTCTGGCAGCTTCTAGATAGGTATGGCACAGGAGAAGCAGAGAGTTCTGCATCTTGATCTGACTTCAGCCAGAAGAAAAACAGACTTTTCTGCACTGGACAGAATTTCAAAGCTCACCCTCACAGAGACACACTTCCACCAAAAAGGCCACACTTCCTATGGGCCAAGTGACTCAGACTACCAAATCTGGGGAGGGTGGCATTGAGAATATCAGACTGCCAAGAGAAATGTGAACAGTGTATTCCTTTTTCATGAGATTTTAGAGGGCAAAGACCTCTGTTGAGAACTGGTATAGAGTCTATTCATGGTACATTCTAGAATAGAATGTGGCTACATTCTGCCAGTGCCCTGAAAATTTGAGTGAGTCTGAGTTAAAAAAATAATAGCCTAAGTTTGTGGGGAGAGGAAATTTTAAGACAGCGTAGCATCTATAGCAGCCCTAGTAAATAAGGCTGTGGCTTATTTACTGATTAGTGCTCGTATCTAGGTTCACAGTGAGCAAGGACATCTTGTGGAGCAGAAAGATATAAGATATGTGTATTTTTGACAAGGAGAGGAGTGTGAGAAAGTTTATATAAAGTTCATGATGAAGAGTAAAGAAAGCAGCTATAATTGTTAAAGAGTTAGCACAACAAAGAGGAGACCTTACATGTCACACTGGGACAATGGGAAAAGTATCTTTAGAGCATGACCCTGCCCACCAAAGATTCCACCTTGTAAAATAAAATTAATTTGAAAGGAGACAGCTTAAACCAAGAGTGTAGTTGAAGGACTCTTTTCTTGAAGATAACTCCCTAGGTTCAGCCTCCAAGGTACTCAGGCCATTACAACTATATGAGAAGGGAGCCAAACTACCTTTGGTGGTATTGTCCATGTGGACCTGGATTTGCAGGCAAACCAAAAGGCATAAACTCCGGGGTCATGGAGGCTTGCACCAAGGTTTTGGAAAGCTGATGTGTGGCACAGTGGGATTCCCAAGGGAGGGTCCAAGAAGCCGTTTCCTTGAGTCTTACGTAGAAACTGTGAAGGTGACACCTAAGTAGCAACAGAGACCTCAGGATGTTGCAGATGCCAGAATCTTGGGATGTCCACTAAGGAAAGTTGGATGGGCAGAGTGGAGTCAGCCTGAGAGCTACTGCATTGCGCTGAGGGTGCTAGAACTGTAGAGTGGTACTACTGAGCACCATTGAAGCCTGGATGATGCCACCAAAAGCCCGAATGTTAGACATGCAGCTGTAAGACTGGGAGTTTGCCCTTCTGAGATTTGTTCTTGCTTTTGTTCAACCTTTCCTTGCTGTGCCTCCTTTCCTCACTTTTGGAACAGGAATGCCTTTTCTGTGCCATTGCATGTCGGAAGCATTTGACTTATTTTATTGGCACAGTAAATCATTTTGTGGGGCAGGAGAGATGGCTCAGTAGTTAAGAGTGCATTCTTACTCTTACAGAGGACCTGAGTTTTATTCCCAGCACACATGTCAAGTGGCCCACAACTGCCTGTAACTCTAGTTCCAGGCAACCTGATGCCCTGGTCCTTTGTAGGTACTCAACAAACACCTGTCATACTCACACAAATACAGATACACATGATTAAAAATAATCCATTTGCCTCACTGGGGTAAGATAATATCTCAGAGTTGTTTTAATTTGCATTTCTAAGGATGATGAGCATTTTGAGGTATTTCTTAGCTGTTTTTATTCTTCTATTGCGAACTCTCTGCTTAGATACCTAGGCCATTTTTAAATTAGCATCTTAGGGTTTCCATTGCTGAGAAGAGACACCAAGACCAAGGCAACGTTTTTAAAAGGCAACATTTAATTGGGGATGACTTACAGGTTCACAGGTTCAGTCCATTATCATCATTGCAGGAAGCATGACAGCATCCATGCAGACATGGTACTGGAGGAGGAGGCAAGAGTTCTACATCTTGATCCGAAGGCAGTGAGGAGAAGACTGGCATCCTCAGGCAGCTAGAAGGAAGCTCCTAGCAGTAATGCCCACTCCCCACAGTGACACACTCCCTCCTATAAGGCCACACCTCCTAAGAATGCCACTCCCTGGGCCAAGTATATTCAAACCACCACAACTGGATCATTTTTTTTTTTAAAACTTTTTTTGGTTGTTGTTGTTGAGTACTTTGTGTGTTGGCCAGTTCTATGTCAGCTTGACACAAGCTAGAGTTATCTGAAAGGAGAGAACCTTTCAGATTAAGAAAATGCCTCCATTAGGATCAGCCTGTAGGTCTGAAGAGATAGCTCAGTGGTTAAGAGTACTGACTGCTCTTCCCAGAGGTCCTGAGTCCAATTTCCAGCATCTGTGTGGCAGCATGTAACTGTAACTCCAGTTCCAGGAGATCTCAAACCCTCACAACAATTTATATACAATAAAGTTAAATAAATTAAAAAAATCAGGCTGTAGGGTATTTTCATAATTAGTGATTGATGGAGGAGGGTCCAACCCAATGTGGGTGGTGCCATTCATGCACTGGTGGTCCTGGGTTCTAAAAGAAGTACTGAGCACACAATGAGGAGCAAGCCCATAAATAGCAACCCTCAGTGGCCTCTGCATCAGCCTTTACCTACAGGTTCCTGTGCTTCTTGAGTTCCTGTCCTCACTGCTTTTGATGATGAACTGTTATATGTGAGTGAAATAAACCCTTTTCTTTTCAAGTTGCTATTGGACATGGTGTTTCACTGTAGCAATAAGTAACCCCAGTGAAGACAAATTGGTACCAGAAGTTGGATATTGATTTGACTGACAGACCCTGACCATGTTGATTTTTTGGGAGGATTGTGGAAGGACTTTGTAACTTTGGGTAGTAAAGTCACTGAGTGTTGAGAGCTCAGTGAGATGTTCCGTGGGAGCTTGGAAGATAAGAATGTTGGGAACAGTGCAGAAAATGGAGGTCTGGCTTGTGAAGCTTCAGAGGGAAGCAAAGACCCTACCAGGTCATTTGTGTGAAGAGTTTGAGATGTCTGTTCAGCTGTATCTGTGTTGAAGAAGAGGTCTGAATCATTGAAGTAAAACTTTTGCTTTGCTGTAACATCGGATTCTGGTCAGCTGGGGCTGAGGAGTCAGCTGTGATTAAGAAGAGTCTGCCACCACTGAGGAGGAATCTTCTAGGAAGTGCCTCTTGAGAGTAAGCACACAGAAGTTGTGTTACAGTGGTGTCAAGGTTGTATGTCTATTGTACTGGCAACTGGACTTGGTACTGTGTAAGAGTCACAGAGATGGTGCTTGTTTTGAAGGAGTTAAGGGGTCAGAGAGAACAGCTCAGGCTTGGTGTTGTGTGGCTGCACTGGAGTCCCTGAAGAGGCCAGGGGAGGCTATTGGTAAAAGTGTAAGCCCCTTTGAAGCAGAAGACCCCAGCATTTTGGAGATGACAGTATCATGGGATGACCACCGAAAACAACAGCAGTGAAGGTTTGGAGCCAATGGGAGCCTAGAAGACAAGCTATGTGTACTGCAGAGGGCAGAGCCAGAGAAGTGACCCAAGCCCGTTGGAGCAGTGCAGAAGATCACGGGTGAATCCCAGACACTGGACACTAATTATTGATACTGTTGGTGTTTGGCTTTACTTTGTTCAGAGTGTGACTATGCCACGCTCCTTCACTCTTGAAGCAAGAAGATACTTAATTTGTTTTTTATTTTACAGGAACCCACACTTGAGAGACTTTGAATTTTGAAGGACTTTGGATTTTAAAAGAGACTGGCTATTTTAAAGATACTAAATTTTTAAGTGTTTGAACTTTAAGGATTATAGGACTTTTAAAATTTGGAAGGTTTATGTTTATATCTTGCTGTTGATATTAATGTGTGATTTGAGGGAAGAACAAGAAAAGACGTATGGCTTAATGGTAATGTGTTTGTGTGTCAAGTTGACAAGGTGTCAGTTGTGCTGTCTAGTTTCATGTCAACTTGACACAAGCTATAGGTATCTGAAAGGAGGGACCATAAATGGAGAATATGCCCTCTGTAAGACCCTCTGTAGGGCACTTTTTAAATCAGTGATGGATAGGGGAGGGGGCATCCCATTGAAGTTGCTGCCATCCTTGGGCTGGTGGTTCAGGATTCTATAAAAAAATGTTTGAGCAAGCCATGAAGAGCAAACTAGTAAGCAGTGCCCTTCTATGGCCTCTGCATGAGCTCCTGCCTCCAGTTTCTTGCCCTATTTTAGATTCCTGTCCTGACTTCCTTCAATGATGGACTAATGCTGTGGAAGTGCAACACACATAAACCCTTTCCTCCACAGTTTGCTTTTGGTCATAGTGTTTCCTTACAGTGATAGTAACCCTGATACACTTTGTATATTCTGGATATTAGTCCTCTATTAGATGTAGACCTGGCAAAGACTGGCAAAAATCTCCCTTTCTGTGGATTTCTCCAGTGTGTGTTTTTGTGGGGCTAGTTGAGAGTTCTGTTTTACTGACTTTAATGGGATTGCTGTGAGCTTTTCCTTCTTAGGATAATGTTGTCTGTAGTTTTTGACTTAACAGTCTTTATTATGTTGAGGTATGCTCCCTCCAGTCTCACTTTCTCTGGGACTTTTATCATGACATGGTGAATTTTGTCAAAGGCTTTTTCTGAATCTATTGAGAAGGTCACTTGCTTTTTGTTTTTAAGTCCATCTATATGATTTATTGTATTTATTGACCTTTGCATATTGAACCAACCTTGTATGTCCAGAATAAATCCAGTTTGATCATGGTGGGTGATCTTCTTGATATATGTCTGTACTTGTGTTTGCTAGTAATTCATTGAGAATTTTGCATCTAAGTCCATCAGGTATATTTGTCTATAGTTTGTTATTATTGTTGTGTCTTTAAATGGTTTGGATATTAGAGTAATATTTGCTTCATAGGATGAGTTTGGGAATGATCCTTCTATTTCTATTTTCTTTTAGTAAGAAGTATTGGTTATAGATCTTTGAAATTCTGGTAGAGTTCTACTGTGAATCTATCTGAGTTGTCTCCTTCTCCTCCTCCTCCTCCTCCTTCTTTCCCCTTCTCCCCCTCTTCCTCCTTCTTCTCCTTCGTTGGAAGGCTTTTAAATTACTGTTTCTGTTGCCTCCTTTGTTCTTAGTCTGTTTAGATTGTTGTTTTCTTTCTGGTTTAACTTTATTGATTTGGATGAATCAAAAAATCCATTCATTTCTTTTAGATTTTGGAGTACTTAATAAAGTACAGGTTATAAAAATATTTCATTATAGTAGTCTATATTTCTTTCTTTTTTTTTTTGTTTTTTTTTTCGAGACAGGGTTTCTCTGTATAGCCCTGGGTGTCCTGAACTCACTCTGTAGACCAGGTTGGCCTCGAACTCAGAAATCTGCCTGCCTCTGCCTCCCAAGTGCTGGGATTAAAGGCGTGCGCCACCACTGCCCAGCTATTTCTTTGTTTTTTTAAAAACGTTTTTCTGCTCATTTCTAGTTCAGTTAATTTAGATCCTCTCCTTCTTTCTTTTGGTTAGTTGAGCCAAGGGTCTGTTGATGAAATTTATTTTCTCAAAGAACCAGTTCTTAGATTCACTGATTCTTTGTATTGTTTTCTTTGTTTCAATTTCATTAATTTCTGCTTTGACTTTTTAGTATTCCTTGACATTTACTGGGGTTGGATTTGTTTTTATTGTTTCAAATACTTGAATTGCATCATGCATAATTTATTTCTATTTCTAATTTTTAAGAAACATTTATTAACTTTTATGTGCATTGGTTTTCTGCCTGCATGACTATCTATGTGAAGGTGCCAGCACTGGAGCTGGAGTTACAGACAGTGGTGAGCTGCTATGTGGGTGCTGGACCATCTCTCCAGCTGCTAGTTTTTAATTTTATAAATATAGGCTTTTAGGGTTATAAACATCCCTGTTAGAACTGCTTTTATTGTGTCCAGGGGTTCTGCTGTGTTGTGATTTCATTTTCATTTAGTTCCATGAATATTTTGATATCTTTCTTGATTTATTCTTTGATGTGTTCATCATTCAATAATGACTTATGTAATCTACATACGATTTTGTGCATAATTTGCTGTCAATTTTAACTTTTATTGCACAATGGCCAAGTAAGATATAAGGGATTATTTATTTATTTATATTAGTATCTCAGCATATGATCTATTTTGGATAAGCTTCCACATACACACTGCTGAATAGAATGTATATTCTTTGGTGTTTGGGTAGAATATTCTGTAGACATCTTCTAGGTTTATTTCATGTAAGATGCCATTTAATCTTGAAGTTTCTCTGTTTTATTTTTGTGTCCAGATGACCTCGCTATTGGAGAAAGTGGGGTGCTGAAATCTCCTATTATGAGGTTTGGGTAAAGCTGTACCTTATATTCCATTAGTATGCTTCTTGTGCAGTGAGTGAATAAAAGTTTGATGCATATGTGTGTAGCTTTGTTACATATTCTTAATTAATTGACCCATGGATTAGAATATCCTTCTCTGTATCTTCTCCTTAGTGCTAATTTTAAGTCTGTTTTGTCAGATATTAGAATGGTAGGCTGAGCAAGCCACTGGGAGCAAGCCAGTAAGCAGCATCCCTCCGTGGCTTCTGCATCAGCGCCTGCCTCCAGGTTCCTTTCCTCTTTGAATTCTTGTCCTGACTTCCTTTGAAGATGAACAATGATATGGAGGTATAAGTGGAATAAATTCTTTTCTCCCCAGGTTGTTTTGACCATGGTGTTTCATCACAGCAGTCGTAACTCTA
>JADRCD010224355.1:0-22339 GCA_019843815.1 Montemys delectorum | reverse complement strand
ATGCTGATTGAAAGTTTTGCTGGGTATAGGAGTCTAGACTACCATCTGTGGTCTGTGGTACATCTTTCCACATCCTTCTAGCTTTTAGAGTCTCTGTTGAGAAGTCATGTGTAATACTTCTTGATTTGTCTTTATATGTTACTTTGGTATTTTTCTCTTGTAGCTTTTAGTATTCTGTCTTCATTCAGTATGTTTAATGCTTTGATTATTTTGTGGGTGTCCAACCTATTTGTTTTTTCTGTCTGTTTCTTGTACTTTTATAGATGTCTTCTTGCTTAGGTTAGAAAATTTTTATATGGTATTGTAGAAAATATTCTTTTGTGTCTTTGACAGTGTTTCTTCTTCTTTCTTTTTTGTTTGTTTGTTTTGTTTTGTTTGTTTTGTTTTGTTTTGCTTTTGGTATTTTCAAGACAGTGTTCCTCTGTGTAGCCCTGGCTGTCCTGGAACTCACTCTGTAGAACAGGCTGGTCTTGAACTCAGAAATCCACCTGCCTCTGCCTCCCAAGTGCTGAGATTAAAGGCATGTGCCACTACTGCCCAGTGTGTTTCTTCTTCTATTCCTATTAACCTTAGGTTTTATTTTTTTTTCATGGTGCCCTTGATTTATTGAATGTTTTTTGTTGTTTATTGAGATTTTTTGTTTTTTTAATTTAACATTTTTTAATGAATGCATCTATTTCTTCTATTGTGTCTTTAGTGCCTGAGATTTTTCTCTTCTATATCATGTATTTTGCTGGTGAAGATTGCCTCAGTAGTTCCTATTCAGGTTACTATTTTTTTTTTTTTTTTTTTAGAATTCTCTAAGTTTGGATTTTCTTTATTGGTCTTACTTCCATTATCAGGTCTTAAACAGTTTTATAGATTTCCTTTCATTGTTGGTTTTTGTTTTCCTGGGTTTTAGAAGGTCTTTATTAATTTCTTCTTTAATGACTTCAATCATCTTCATATGGACAATTTAGAGGTCTTTTTCTTGTGCTACAGTTATATTGGAATAGTCAGAGTCTGCTTGGTAAAATAGCTTGGCACTAATGGAGACGTGTTGCCCTGCTATTTATTTCTGATTGTGTTTTTGTGCTGATATCTAAGTGTCTGGCACCGATTATAGGCCTAGGTGCTAATTCCTGGCATTGTCTCTATTGGGTGCATGTTTTGTTCCCTGGTTTCTGTTTCCTATCTGGATTTTCTCAAAGTATGATGCCTGTGTGTTACCTGTTAGGAAAATATTTTGGACCTGATAGCTCTCGCCACTGGCAGTTCTAGGTTAGATGTGTTTCTATGCATTGGGCACTGCCATTTAGGGATATGGGATAGGATAGAGATCTGAGGACATCTGCAGGAGAAAGGAGTGTGAAATGTTCAATAAGGATATGTTTATTTTGTCTCCTTGGAATGGTAGAGGCAGTGCAGAAAAGTCACTCTTGATGGTCTGATAGAGAGCTAGGGATGAGACTTATGGTTTAGAGATAGAAGAACAGAAGAAGAGAGGAATATCTATAGAAGACATACCTTCTTTCTTGACAGTTGTGGCCTATGGTTTAGCACAGAGTTAAAGTAGAGACTGGAAAAAAGCAACAAATGGGGAGAGGAAGGTTAGAAGGGGACAGTCTGTATGATTGACAGGAGATGTGGGCAAATGAGGAAAGAAGGCTACAGCAGGTGATCTGTTGCAAAACTGAAACTGAGACTGGGACATTGGATCTGGGGAAGAGGGCATGGAAATAGGGAGCTAGAGACATATTCTGCAGAGGAGCTAGGGATAAGAATGGGGAACTGGATTTTGAGGGGACAGGGGCATGGTGAGCAAGTTTATCTGTTTATGTTGCTGCCCAGCTGGTGTGTTCCCAGTGAATGCTTGCTGCTGTTGGAGGCTGGTACACTAGGATGAGTCAGGGAAAGGAAGGTTGGAGAACATCTGTGTAATCCATCAGGGTTGAGGTCAGAGAGAAAAGTGTGACTGCAGCACGTTTTCTGATACAGGGCTGAGGATGAGACTACTAGATTGGATCTAGAAGAAGAAGGGGGAGCAGTGGCAGTGGGAAAGAGTAGATATTCAGGCAGTCCACTTGGTTTCCTGGTTTGCTGGCAGGGCTTAATGTAAAGTATTTTTAAATTGTAGTACAAGTAGTAATTTCCAGATGTAACCATTAATGTGATAGTACATATTTTCTACTACCATTAACTTGTGATATGTTCTTATCACTATTATCTTATTTAATTTTCCAATTTATTATAAGGCCCATAAAATTATTCTACCTCTATTTTGTTTTGGGTGGCAGAGACTAAAATACATACCTTAGACAAAAGAGCAATTAAGAAATGGAGCAGAAACTCATTCTTTACTCTTCTTGTGCCAAAGACAATAACTCAATAATTATTGTTCGTATAGACAGCTGTAGAATTCTAAAAGTATATCCAGACGGTCAGTCCTAGATTTTAGCACAATCAGAGACATTTGTCGCTGTCTCTATTTTTAACTATACAGCAAAGTAAGTCTATTTTAAAGAAATGTTTGAACATTAAACATTAAATTCCTCTAAATAGTAGAAGCAGTAGGCTTCTCTGTACTTGGAGTTACCAAGTTAATTTATTCAGTACACTTGCAAAACATAGTGGGCATAAAGAAAATAGTTCACAATTAAAATGCTGACTTCAATTGTGACTGGCTTACTCTAAATTTTAGTGATGCTAGTAAAGATCTATGCACAGGATGATTTGTTGAAATGGCCTAAAGAAACTGTGGAGTAGCTTGGTTAGATAAACACTTAGACACATTTGAATCCACTGGAGCAGATCTAAAAGCAATCCAACGCTTGGGGGATTGACCCTTGAAAATTAGTTGTATTTGCTCACCTACATTGATAAACTTTCTCTTAGAATAATGGCTTTTCTCTGGGCAATGAAAAAGTTGGAAGTCAGATAAGAACCTGAAATATTTCCAGCCTGTCGAATATGCATTTTCTAACAACCTTTCACAGTGAAAATTTGTGGATCATAAACTTTATATAGCTTTTCATTTAAGTTTATTTCTTAGACTATAAAATATGTAAAATATTCATGTCACTAAGATATTCTACTGTGTTTTCTCTTATATTTTGTAGTATTGTGATAGATTTTTAATGTTATATTCATTGGTGTTTTGCCTACACATTTGTCTATCTGAGTTTCAGATCCTCTGGGACTGGAGTTACAGACATTTGTGAGCTGTCAGGTGGGTGCAAGGAATTGAACCCAGCTTCTCTGGAAGAGTATCCAGTGCTCTTAACCATTGAGCTCTTGCTCCAGCCTTGTATTGTCAACCCAATACAAATTAATTCTGTATGTGATGTGTACAGCTGTTGAAGTTCCTTGCCTCTGAATGAATCTCTGGTACAAGAGGTTAACTTCCTCATTGGCACGTTATTCAAAATCAATTGAGTATATAAATTGATGGTTACCATTATAATCTTTAATATTGTGCTTCTCTGGTTGTCTAGCCTATGAAATATGATACCAACTGTTACTAGGACCTCTGTCTTCATCTTGGTTCCCCCAGCCCTTGTGTTGTTCTCCATTAAATGAAATCAAATAAAACTTAAAAGATATAGTTTGAAAGACAGAAAGAATGTACTACAAATTAATATGAGAAACACTAACAGAAGAGAGTAAACAGTGACCAAAGGACCCATTGTTGAGAAAAACAATTCTAATAGATGAGAATGGACCACAACTAAATGGACAATCATGCTAGTCTACAGGTTTACGTAGGATATACATGTTTTTCTTAACATTTTGGAAGCCACAGCTATTTTGAAGGGCATTTTTCTATTAGGTGATTGACATGTCCATTTAGATTAATTCTAATAGAGGGGACAATTGTATGTCTTTCTTCTTTACTAGAAAGCCTTCTGCTAGTTAGTAACCATATAATTTTTCTGGCAATTCAGATGTCATAACTGCACATTAACAAAGAAAAGAACTAAACCACTGCAAACAAAATAGCCATGGTTTCCCACAAGGACACTGCCTTCACTTAGTGGACTTCAACACAACCCTGCTAATTTCATCTTCTGTTTCACATGTATTCTAAATCTTTTTTTTATTTTCATTTGTGGAATAGGTTGTTAATATTTTTTTATTAGATGTTTTCTTTATTTACAATATCTCCTTTTCCAGGTTCCCCTCCAAATAAAATAAAATAAAATAAAATAAAATAAAATAAAATAAAATAAAATAAAAAACTAAAACAAACTCTTGTTCCCTCCTCCCTCCCACTGCTCACCACCCCACCCTCTCCTGCTTACTGGCCCTGGCATTCTCCTACACTGGGGCATAGAACCTTCACAGGGCCAAGGTCCTCTCCTCCCATTGATGACCAACTTGGCCATCCTCTGCTATACATATGCTGCTGGAGCCATTAGTTCACCATGTGTACTCTTTGGTTGGTGTTTAGTCCCTGGGAGCTCTGAGGGTACTAGTTAGTTTATATTGTTGTTTGTCCTAAGGGGCTGCAAACCCTTCAGCTCCTTGGCTCCTTTCTCTAGCTCCTTCATTGGGGACCCTCTACTCAGTCCAATGGATGGCTGTGAGCCTCCACTTCTGTATTAGTTGGGTACTGTCAGAGCCTCTCAGGAGACATCTATCTCAGGCTCCTGTCATCCAGTACTTGCTGGCATCCACAATAGTGTCTGGATTTGATGACTGAATATGGGAAGGATTCCAGGTGGAGCAGTCTCTGGATTGTCCTTCATTGAGTCTCTGCTCCATAGTTTGTCTCTGAAACTCCTTCCATGGGCATTTTGTTCCCCCTTTTAAGAAGGAACGAAGTATCCACACTTTGGTCTTCCTTCTTCTTGAGTTTCTTATGGTTTGTGGTTTGTACTTTTTGTATTCCAATCTTCTGGGCTAATATCCACTTATCAGAGACTAAACCTTAGGAAAGGGATATTGTGATACTTTTCCCTTTCTTTAAAAGTCATATAAGCCAGCCCCTACAGGCATTGTAAGTGTGGCTGCTGTGTCACATGTGCATCAGTAGGTGGCAGAGAGGCTGACTCAATGTTCTGACTATGAACATCTGAAGAATGTTCTCTAAATAAAAAATAGGGGCTGGGGAGCCTGAGACAACCACCAGTCTGGAGCCAGAAGGGCCAGACATCAAGCTAGCCTGAGACAACCATCAGTCTGACACTATGCAGGCCCGGATGTGCCTCCAGGATGGAGGAGAGAAAGGCTGGAGAACCCTGCTTGGGGCTTTCCCCAGGTGGAAATGAGCCCAAGATAAACACAAGAATCCACTAGGCTGATTGTTTAAGGAGTAAACCTGAGATAACCACAGACCAGTGTCGTGAAGTCCAGACAGGATACTAGCCTAAGATCACCACCAGTCTGACACAGATCAGGCTTTGGGGAGCAAACCATGCCAGAGACGAACCCTGCCAGGCACCATAATCCACAACAGGAGTATAACACTCTTGAGACCACACATGAGAGACCCCAGATGCCACCAAAAGGGGCAAGTAAGTGGTAGAGGAATGAGGGGGTAAAAAAGAGAAATCAAAGGATGTAGGTGAAATGAAGAGATGCAGAAATGGAGACTCAAGGGTAGTGAGGACCTGCCTGATGTGAGTAGCTATTGATGACACCTGGGACCATGGTAGGGTCCTTGCCTGGCCTCTCCCTGGGGGCCACCTCTGGGTCCATGGCTCTGCAACAGCAGTGGTCTATTACCACAAAAGATCAGGCTGATGTCTGTGATCTGGGCTGCAACCCCAGGACATGCTAATGTCAGAAGTCTGTGCAGAACTGGCCCCACCCCTCACTTTGGCATTGTGGGAGAGATGATTTTGGAAGCAGGAGAGCAGGAGAACTGCCCCTGTCCCTAGTCATCTGCTGTATTCCAGAAAGTAGTCTGCACGTTGCAGGAGCTGCAGGTGAGCTGGCCCTGAGTATAGAGTGCAGGAGAATCAGCTCTGCCTTTTGTCTGCAGGGCAATGACATGGAAAATAGAGAAAAGCTTCCCTTGTCCCTCACCATCAATGACAGGTGGAAGAAATGGCTGCGGGGTCCTGAAAGTGGGAGAACTGTCCCTGTCCATCATTGGCTGCAACATTCAGGAGGGCAGGCCTTGCATCTCACCTGGGCAGCAGGGTAGAGTTGGCCCTGGATGTGAGAGTTGCGGGTGAGCCATTCCCCAAGGCATAAGAGTGGGAAAGCCAGTGGGTGACCATAAGAGTGGCCAGCTTAGATACTTCTCAGGCCTACATCCAGGGCTTTAAATCTGTCCACCCCAAAATCTACCCCATTGATGAACTACTGGATCACATGAACGGGCAGATCCTACAAATCCAAAACTCCAGGATCTCTATGGAGTGGTACAACAGCAGGATATCTGAGAGGAGACCCAATGAGGTTCCAGTATTGACAGAGTTGCTGAAACTAGAGACCTTGTAATAGACCAATGAGTCATTGCAATGAGCGTTTGCAAGCGAAGAAGTGTGGGGAAAAGGGTACACTGAGAGACACATTGTGACACACTACAGCTTTCACAATAAGTTATTTTTTCTCTGTTTGGGGGTGGGTTGCAAGGGTGGAGAGCAAGTATGAGGGGAGGAGGGATGAGTGGGATTGGGGTTCATGATGTAAAAGTCACAAAGAATAAAAAGTTTAAAATTTTTTTGTGTCACCAAGAAGACAGTAGGTGGAACCTGAAGCTGATTATAAGAAAGGGGTCCATCTTCAATGGTGTTCTAGCCAATTAATTTCGAACAAGCTATGTAACACGACTACTGGAAACCATTCACCTGGGGGCTAAATTTACTCTTTGTCAATCTAGATACCGGAAGTGTATTTAGAGATCAGTCTTCTTGGGCCCTATTGAGATTCTGTCAACTAAACTACGCTTTAGCAATGACATTGGCCTTCATTCAAAAGCTATTTGAAACTTACTGTTATATTTATTATGGGACTGCTAAATTCATTGTACTATCTTGTCTTTAGAAGAAGCACAGGAGACGTGTTTTCCAGATATCAGTGCTGGGAAGGATGACTCTTCTTTTGAGAAACCCAAATGCATTCCTGTTACAGGGCTGCAGAGTCTGACCAGATTGCCTTGCTGTAGGGTGAGCTCAGATTGCTAATTTTAAGAGCAAAGGAGTAGTTTTCAGGATGTCTATGGTTAAACCTTACTTTAGAATGTTCAGTGAGGATGTTTTAGAAGAGATCAGCACTTAACTTATCAAAGTGAGTACAGTGTGTCGTGCTACATAATCTGAGGAAGCATCTTCAGCCCATTGAGGGCTTGGATAGCACAGAGGAGCAGAGGAAAGGATGACCTCACAGCTCTGACTTAATCCTTAGCCTGGGTAGTTAACCTTCCTAACTTCTGTGCACTCCAGTTTTGAGGGCTTCAGACTGAGATCATGATCCCTTCCTACAGGCTTACAGAGTATGCAACTGATGGTTCTGAGGCCCCAGTTTTTAATTCCAAATATTGTGTTATTTTTCAGCTTCTATAATTGTTTAAATCCATGACTCTAGATAGATAAATAGGTAGACAGATGATAGCTAGATAGATGGATAGATAGGTGGGTGCATAAGATGATATATGATTAAGAACATAACTTACATGTAAATTTATACAGCATTTTTTACTTGCAACACAAAACAAAGCTTCCTGGTATGGAATTTTATTGTGCCATGGTGGTGTTACATCATTTCAGATCTTGGAGAATGACAAAATTTATATTTTTCCAGATGGAAATTAGATGTTATATTAAATCAGTATCAACCCCTATACATAATAGCCAAGGATCTAAATAGAATGTGACATTCAACATGTTATTGGATGTAGGTTTCACAACTTAGAATAATATCACTTGCTTTTGGTTGTCAGTTATTGAATATCTAACTGGAATCATGTATCCTCCCTCCTATTTTTCCTGCAGAATGCTTAAGTGGCAGCATGAGAGCTTGCTGAGTTTAATTGTAATCGGTTGGCTCTTTTCTAATCTCTTCAACTGACTTATGGGCCTTTCATATTTTCAGTGTTCGGTGCCCAGGTAAGTGGCATTTGAATATAAATGGGACATAGCTCTGATCTTACACCACAGACTCTGAGCAGAATCACTGAAGATTAAAGCTACTTGATGAGATTTTTAAGAGAATGTAAACTGTGTTTTTTGTAATCAAAGGAAAGGGTACACAAAAATCTCTCACACCATTTACATACTCCAGAGAAAATCAAGGAGGTCATATTTTCCCTACTGGTTCCACCTTTCACCTGGCAGACTGATGCAGAGTGCAATTAGTAACATCTTTCTCTGTATTTTGTTTTCCCAGCCCATACAGCTACCACAATTCAAGAATAAGACATCTGGCACAATTTAGGAGGAATCAGCTGGAAGCTGATTTCTAATGCAGTATCTATTTTTTTAGGAATGTCTGTTTCTGCCTTCTTGGAAAAGGCATTGATCGTTTCTGGGTTGTTGGCATTGCTCTACATTCTAGGGAAAATAACAAGTAAGAATGGGTCTAGAGATAAAGTACCTGATTCTAAAATAGCTACAGTAATCATCTACCATAGCCACTTCCTCTCAATTCTTTTACTCTCCTCTATCTGTCGATTAGTCTGAGTGGCAATCAGTCCTCTGAGGTTCCAAGTAAGGGGTCATCCAAGAAATCAAATGATATGAATCTAACAATAAAATTTCCTAAAAGTCTAGGTGGAGGGAAATGGAAACATACTATGAAAGATAAACCCAAGCTATTCAGTTGCAATCTTAAGACAAGAGAGAAGAACAAAAGGAGGGAGATGGAGTACAGAGTGATAGGGATGAGCATGGGTTGGGAAGTAAGGTGTGGAAGACCTAGAATGCTAGAAGCCATATTTTAGTTGTCTTTTAATTCCAATAAGCAGGATCATAATCATAAGGATGAATAATACCAAGAACTGGGTTTCTTGTTAGGGAAATAAGTATTGTTTATTTAAAGTTAATAGCCAAAGAATTCGTGCAGAAATTGCCATGAAGAAAAAAAATCATGTGAATTGTGAGGGAGGAAGTGGGAGAATGTTGTAGGCACTTTCAAACACAGTCCATCTCCCTGCTGGGGCTCATCTCCTCACAGCCAGAGTGTCATCCTCTACTGTCTGCCTTCTCTGGGTAGCTGTTTTGGCATAGATAAATTATACTGGAATTCAATGTCAGCAGTAAACTGTGAGGTGTAACTGCTAGAGGATGTCTACGAGGAGAAAAGCACTCAAAGTTTTTCATCTCAAAATCCCCTATCCAATCCACCATGTCTAAAATGCACTACAAGGAAAGAACATAGTGGAATTATGCTTTCCTAGTCGGGCTCTCAAGAAGGCATTTGCTTATAAGCAGAGCATCAAATTATTCTCAGTGAGGCATGAGTATCTCCTATGGGATTCATTCTTTCTAGTTACTTGAAAGTGAAAGAAAGGATCATTAAATTTGAAACCAAGTGGTCATAACTTTTTAAAAGCTGGCTTCATCGGACCGAAAACATTATTTGAAAGATAAAAGAAATTTACTATTGATATTTTAGGTGATGAAAACGTGAGTTTTAACATCTAAAATGTTAATAAAGAAAGCAACACTTACATTATTGTACTTTTATAACTAAAATTTATTATAAAGAACTTGCAAATAAAACAAATTTATTTTGGTAGAAAATAATGTCTCTTCATCTTGCAAAAAGTTTGCTCTCTTCTCACAAATACCTGACATATTTTCAGGTGTCTAAAATGAATATATTAGAGCTGTATAAAATGAACATTTTAATTAGACATTTAGTAATAATAATACACAAAATATTGTGGCATCAAGTTTTTCAGGTACAAGCTTTATTCATAGTGTTTAGGTTGAACTAGTATTTGTAAAAATGTCCCAAACAACACGGAATATAAATCAGAAACACTAGCATGAACAGTAATACTGATATTTATCTCACATGATGCTTTCACAAAATATAATAGAGAATTATATAAAGTTTCTCAGTTTTAGTCCAAGTATACTCCATAGAAAGTTTGTTTAATTAATTTTAAAACTCAGTCCACATCCCAGTATGGTCAACAACGTGACAGGAGGATTGCTAAGACTAGACTAAGGCTGCTCAGTGACAGTCTATCGTCTCAAAAAAAAACCAAAACAAAACAAAAACAAAAAAAAAAAAACAAAAACAAAACATCAGGCCATATCAGAAAATCTAAAGACGTTTTCTTTCAATAAGTATGTGCAATGTTATAGAGTAGAGCATATGCACTTCATAAAACGATTTATTTGACATGAAATGAAAATGACTTTGTGGACTGTATCCATTTAAGGAGGCCTTTATTTCTAAGAAAACCCTGTTCTGTATGGCTGTAAGTTGAGAGTGCCAGAATGGGATATTTTGTGTGAGATTTAGAAGGTACATGGAAGCCTTGCAGGAATAGGATTAGGGAAAGTGAGGGTGCCCTTCATGGTTGTAGCTCCTGTTCCTTCTGTTCAAACTGCCAGATCTCCTGAGATCCTATAGCATCCGTATCATAGCTTCTGCCTCCTTCAATTCCAGAACAAAATATGTATTTTAATTCCAGGGTAGATACCAGCATCTGAGAGCAGGCATTTGCATTACCAAGGTTGAAGCATAGACATGAGAGACGAATGGGGTTTTCTAGCAGAGCTTCCCAAGTGCTGCTCTATCTCAAAAGCTTTAGCTTACCTGTATTCTACTGGCTACGTCATAGCTATTTTTAGTTCTACATTGCTGCCTATCAACCCTTTACCTCCTACATCAACACAGAAGAGCTCCATAAATACCATTTATCTTTGAGGGCTGCGGAAATGATTTAGAACATAAAGCACAAGATTTGCAAGCATAAGACTTGGGATCAGAATCCTATGTAAAAAGTGAGTGTCTAAAGATTTGGGAGGGGGGTGACAGTGGTCAATATGTAGTGCATACATGTTTGAATTTGTCTAAAAAGAACTTTAATTTTTAAAAGCCTGCTGTGATGATGGGCAGATTTCCTGAGCTCACTAATCTTTATTCAATTGGTATTTCCAGGTTTAATGAGAGACCCTTAATCAAAAATAAGGTGGAGAATTGCAGAGGAAGACACCAAGTGTTGATGTCTAGCTTTAATGCATATAAAGCAGCATGCACACACGTAAACATGTATACACACGAACACACAAAGACTTTCTCAGTTGCTTATGCACTAAATGTATATATGATGCCCCTGTAACTGGAATCTAGCGATAGAATGGTGTTTTCACAGCCTGTATGAAATGTTGAAGATGATTATAGCATACTATTCACTTTTAAAAGTCAATGTGAATTTTAATTTCTATACTTTAAGCATAAACAGATGTGAGATCCATCAAAAAGTTATCTGTGACTTTGTTTTGACTAAGTGGGACAATGTGTGAATGATTGTCATTAAATCTTTTGCTAGTTTCAACTTTTAAGAAATGAGTATGCATTAATTTTATCATTTAAATCAGCAGCAAACCAGAAGCATTTTGTGACAATAAAATCTTTAGAGCAGGGGAAAAAAATCACCTAACTATGTATATCTAAGTCCTTCAATGTAGACAAGTGTATTCTTAGGAGTTTCAAAATGCCAATATTTAAAAAAAAAAAAAACATAAGAACAAAACTAGCTATAAACAAAGCTACACTTTTAATGTGCTCCGCTAAAGAGCCAGCTGTCAAGTGCATGCATACTAATTTGAAAAACTGGGACATATTTCCTAGAACAACTCTATGATAATAATAATAATTATGATGATAATGATAATAAGCCCCTGTGAACAGGCTTATTAGTCTTTTAGGAAATTTTGTTGGAAATTTATGTTCAAAATTACATATTCATATCATGCAAATATATACAGATTCATCTTTTGTTATATATTTGGAAGTACATGCACAAATTTCAGGACAATTTCTTTTCCTAATACCTAATTCCAATTTTTTAATAAGTTCAATTACTTCTTAAATATATTTTACTCGATTATTATACATATAGATATACATATAAAAACTGTCTTGGTGTGTGCTTCTGATCCTAGCACTCAAGGTTGAGCATTAGGAGAGCTGTGCATTTGAGGCCAGCTTGGCCCACACAGTGAAACCTTGTTAATATGGAAGAGGAAAAGAGCATTGCTTAGTTGGAGTACATGGCGCCACATAGAGAAGAGCACAGACAGCATGAGTTGGTGTTAGAGGACAGGGTATTGGAGGTGGTGGAAAGGTAAGGGTGGATACAGAAGTTTAGGGGAAGAGTTGGGCATGAATATTTTCAAAATATAGTGTTGGGGAGTTTGAAAGAATTAATGAAATAAGTTTTTAAAAGAACAACATTAAAAGGAGCAAAATCAAGTCAGTTCTCCAAAGACGAAAAACAAATGGGAAATAAATTTTTACCACAATGTAAATCAATAAAATAATTTATAAAATTAAAAAAAAATTATTCAACATCTTTGGGCATCAGAGAAATGTAAATCCAAACTTCTCTGAGATTGTTCCTCATCTCAATCAAAGCAGTAATAAATGCTGGCAAGATGATAGAGCTATTAAATAAATATGGAAATTAGACTGGAGAGTCTTCCAAAAGCTTAAACATGGAGCTACTGAGAGATCTCCTAGAACATTCCCAGGAATATACACAAAAGGATTCAAGTCATTATGCAATAAAGATATGCTTATTGCAGTTTTGGGTGACAATAGAAAAGTTATAGAAACAAACATTTGAACAGATACACAAAATATGTACACAATTGTAATTTATTCAGTCATGAAGAAAAAAATGACATCATTTGTAGGAAAAGGAGTGTAACAGAAGAGCACATCAAGTGACAAAACAGTCAAGCTTGTGCAGATACTGTATACTTTATCTCAGAAATAGAACCTTTATTTATGCATGAATAAGTGTGTGCGTGTGTGTGTGTGTGTGTGTGTGTGTGTGTGTGTGTGTGTATACATTAAAGTAGAAGCAGGACCAGTGTGACAGTCCTTGCCAAGTGTACATTAGATCTGATTCCCAGCATTATCCACAGAAAAGCATAAGAGCTGTTTAGGATTTGGAAAGGGCAGAATATGGTAATGGGGAGAAATATGGTCAATATATAATTATTGAGTGAAATATCACTCTAAAACCCATCATTCTGAACAACAAATATATTGTAAAATTTATTTTGAACTAAATTTGGAACTACATTTTTGGAGCTAAATTTGGGAACAAAAATAACAAAAGAGACCATTTCCACATATGTATACAGTTTTAAAATAATATATTTAAATAATAATTCTAGTTTTAATAACCCTTTATGTTTTAACAAATGAAAATCCTGTAGAAGATTTAGGGGCATCAAAGGTTCTTTAAAAATTAAGTTGAATACTTTATTAGCACTGCATTTATTTTATAAACAGTCTCTTGAAATTTTTCAAAAATGGTTCCTTTCACACCCTACAAATCAAGCAGATATTCATCAGCAAACATGCAAATACCCTGTAACACATTTACTCTTTTCTGTCAAGCAAACCCGCTCTTACTGATAATCCTCAGACATAAATAAGATTATTAATGACATGGGAATATGAATTAAATTATTTGTAAATCAAAATAAAGTGAATCTTTAAATGACATAGATAACAAAAATACAAATAGCTTTCTATCAGCATGTCTATATGACACACAAGCAGATTTCATTATATTTTGTCTTAGAATTATTTTCCCAAGTAAGCATTAGCATAGAATATTATACTACTGCGGGGTAGAAATGTTCTTCATAGTTAATAGCCTGGATTCCAGTGGGCAAGTCAGATACCTTCCACCTTCCAGTCAACTACCTGGTGAAAGGACATCTCTGCCCATAGCCAAATCAACCCCCACTACATGTCTTTGAATAGTAGAGGAGCTAAGAGCATTACTGAATTTTCAAATGGTTGAGGAAAATTAAAACATGGTTCATTATGATGTGTAAAAATTGAACACTACTCAAATTACAGCATGCAGAAATTTTACTGGGACACAGCTCTGGCCATTTGCAGCTGTAGCCATCACGAGAATATAGACCAGGGAAAAGTATCTTTAACTTATATTGTATTGTATAAATATTTATTTATAAGTATTGTGTAAATAAGAAGGTAAGTTGGGCATAAAATCATCACCATATCTGTCAAGTAAAATTCAGAGCTATTTTATTGTACTGTAGAAATGTTTCCTGAAGAATCATTTACATGAAGAAGAGAAACAGATATTAACCATATTCTGTAGTTAAATGGTTAATGATAAGGGTAAAAACGAAATGGTTTGGGGCCAAGTAGTCAAGAGCCCTTGCTACTGCTCTTCCAGGCTTCTCAGGTTTCATTCCCAGGACAATTATGGAAGCTAACACCTATATTTAACTCTAGTTCAAGGGAATCTAATACAATTTTCTGGCCTGTGCAAATGTCATAAATACAACAATGTACAGACATACATGCAAGGCAAAACACCTGCATACACAGAATAGAATATAAAATAAAATAATAAAACTTTGGAGGGAGAATTTTATTGAATTTTATTTTGTTTTATCTGGTTTCAGCCGATTTTCTATCCTTTCCAAAGACTGGAAAACTTTCTTATTTTCTATTCTCACTCTATATCTCTTCCTGTAGAAGCAGAGATATCATAATCACTGTAAAATGTAGAAGTTTTAGGAAAACTGAAGACACAGAAATTGCAAGCACTGCACTCTATGAGTTGAAGCTAATGTGTTGGAACTAGTGAACATGACTCCAGGTAAACCCAGCCTTAGTGACAGTTTGCAGCCACCCAGCTAAAATAAAGTAGTACCCTTGATGTGCTCCTTTCTCCCGTTTAACACTCCACAATCCCCTGTAGAGGTGCTCTGTCCACAACACTTCTTTACCAAAGCTTCCAGGCCAAAGTTACAGGCAGATAAAAATCTTATGGAGGTAACTGGATTTCTTTAAATATGATTTAACAACAGATACCCACAACTTTTAACTCCTACTTTAATCAGTGAAAGACAAAAATCAAAGACTGAAGGAAGAAGGCACTGACAGAAGAGCAGCTAAATTATTTATTTTTAAATGACGATAAGTGCCTTATTTGGTGTTTACAATTTTACACAAATATGTTTATTAGAAAGAACAGAGAGATAAATCATGATTGATTTTTAAACTTCTGTTTTGATTCTATTAGGAAAATTGCTTCTAATGTTTTTCAATATGCAAATCTTTACATAAAACCCAGAAATACTAATAACTACTCATTGTTGAGCACTTAATTTTCATTACCCTGTGTGATGGTTTGTATATGCTTGGCTCAGGGAATGGCACTATTAGAAGGTGTGGTCCTGTTGGAATAAGTGTGGTCTTGTTGAAGTAGGTGTGTCCTTGTGGGTGTGGGCTTTCAGACCCTCATCCTTGCTGCCTGGAAGACAGTATTCTGCTAGCGGCCTTCAGATGAAGATGCAGAACTCTCAGCTCCTCTTGCACCATGCCTGCCTGGATGCTGCCATGCTCTTGCTTTGACAATAATGAACTGAACCTCTGAACCTGTAAGCCAGCCCCAATTAAATGTTGTCCTTATAAGAGTTGCTTTAGTCATGGTATCTGTTCACAGCAGTAAAACCCTAACTAAGACACATTGTTATTGACTCCATGTCATAATCTAGCTGACAGTATTATCCCCATTTTATAAATAAAAGACAACTTCATTATTAACAGGACTATGAAATTAAATTACCAGTTTTGAAGTTATACATAAGCCTACTCATTGGCAGCAATCTCCATTCTTTTGCATATGACAACAAAATGTGAGTACGTACATTTATGCATAATATCAAAACAATAGGTGAAATCACCCCACAGTTTAATAAGTTAGTGTCATTCTTACCTTGGAGACAGTTAATAAGAATGCCTCTTTCTGACAGTTACTAAACTATCTTTGAGGGTTTTCTTGCTATATGTCTGATATTCTTCAACGAGACAGCTGTACAAGCAGAATAAAGATTAAATTGATGGCTTCATCAAGTGTTACAGAAATAAAATGAAAATCTCACTGAAAAGCCAGTCTATTTATGTTTAAGTTGCAAGGTTGAGTGAGAGTAGTCTTTGTTCAACTCAAACCATGGAGTCCAAAAATGAGACAATGTATCCCAGTACAGGACACATTTAGACTGATATTAGACAAAGCTTAAAGTTCAAAGAATACATCCATGCAACTGTCCTATTTATGTGGAGCTGGGCAGCCATCACAAGAGTGACAGCATGGCTTAAATGTTGTTAAGACTGTACTTGAAGCTCAGAGATGTAAAAGAGGCTGGACATTTATCATCTGTCTATGCACATCTGTCAGGTCGGAAGTGTGTCTGACATAATAACTGCTGTATAAAAGGCTGGACTTATATTCTAGTGTATATAGCAATATAGCACACTATCTATAAGAAGTAAACACTGTCACATGAACACACTGCATCACACCTGAAGAATCTTTAATTTTCTAGCATAAATAGCTAAGTAGTATAGTTTAAAGGCCATATAATTCTTTATTAAAATACATATGTTTATATTTACTCATAGCATTTTAAAGCAAATCTTTTTTAAAAGGGACCCTTGGGACTCTTATCTTACATGAACGGATGAATCCTTTTATTTTAAATACTTATGTGCCTCTATTGTATATCCCCTCAGGCTTGTACATACTCAAGAAATTGTAAATGACTATCCCACTACTGGCAATACCTAACGTATTTACTCCCTATAAAATCAATTGAAATCCATACGCAGTCAGTGAAATTCACCAATAGTTGGGAAACTATTATCACATCTTTGGAGTTGAGCAGTCATATATGCTGCATGGCTAAAACCTATACAAAGTAATTACCCAGGGACTTCTGTTTACTCATCAAACTCCAAGTCAGGAAACATGCAAGGAATTAAATAATTCAATTCTCATTTTGGATTTGGACAAAGTATCTCACATTGAATTTTTGAATTCTTCTAACTGAAAATGAATACCTCAGAATTTGGTGTAAGAATGTATAAATATCCACAAAAAGTACATAATACAGTCTGACAGTAAATACTAAATAAATTTTGGCTGTTTTTTTTGTTTTTTGTTTTTTAATTATGTTTCTCTGTTCATCACCTAGTACTTTGTGACAGGCTTAATTTATTAAACTTATATTTTATTCAGTGTGTGGAGATACAATCATTTGAATGCTTTCCCTGCTTTAACTAGATAATTCAACTAATCAACTAGGATATACTTCAATTTTCCATTTGATGAATAAATAGATATTTCCACAAATTGTACATTCCAACAGGATGAGACCTGTCCTGTTTAGACTGCCTTTATATACTTATATCCACAAATCATCCTTAAGAGCTCTTCAAAGCTTCACAGAACATTTTTTTTTTATCCACTCTTTTATGGACACTCTTTTATCCACTCTTTTGTGTTGTTTTACCATTTAGCATTCTTAAAGGGTGGGTACTAAACCATTCTTAATGTAGGCAGAGGCAGAGTAATTTTTATTCCAGACTTGTGGTGATTTGTCAATTTATGTAAATTACATGCAAATGTCTTCACATTTTTATAATTTAGTTCTTTGTTACTGTTCTTATTCTGTTTACATGTTCTTTTTCCATTGAAAAGTTCTAATGTCATTCTGCAGGATGAGTGTGGAATGGAAGCATCTGTATTGTCCAAGTTTATGGAAGCTGACGACAAGCATGATTTAAAATCCCTCTCTACAATCCAATATGAAAAACTCGTGACTCTAGAAGGCAACGGCAAATAGGCCACTTGTTTCTCCTTTTCTCCCCCTCAGGGCTTGTTGTTTGTCACTCTTTGCAGCCACAACACATAACTGACACAGATGAAGAGGCCCAGGCTCAGGAAGCTGAAGATAGCCACTCTGGATTTTTGTTGGTTGGTTGTTTTTTGTTTGTTTGTTTTTTATACAGTTTTTTTTTTTAAATTGCCGCAGCCGTTGAAAAATGTATTGTAAAATAATTTACAGTAACAAGGAAGTTATGTCTCGATTTCAGTGAGCAATCTAGGCTTTAGAAGGACAAGACCAAAGATGTTTTAGCATCTTTGTAAATTTAAATCATGTATCTTAACGGTGCAAGGTGTAAGCACAGGTCTCAGTGCGCATGCATGAGCTTGTGGTGCAAGTCTGTTCAGTGGACAGGAGCACCGAGTTCACAGAGTATGTCCAACTGGTTTTAAAAGGTACATTAAAATACACCTGGGGCTCATCCATAACTCTGTGACTTAAATAAGATTAAGATTCTCAAAATCCATCCCATTATAGTTCATATTTCTGTTAATAAATCTCAGTTCTTTCTTGAACTGCAATCCAGACGCTATCATTTCCTTCACTAAACTCATAGAATAACAGTGAACTGGCCCATCAATCTTTCACTTACCTGACCACGAGGTGAGAAATCTCTGTTTCTTTCTGGAGGACTTGACACTTCCTAGTCCTCCGGTTTTGCGAGTATAATGGTCTCTCGGTCTCATGAGATTAGAACTTCTTATTATGTCAAAATCTGCAGAGCAGCATCCACACAATTCACTTACTTCTTTTGATCTCATAAACGGACTTGGCTTAAAAAAAAAAAAAGTGGGTGGTTGTCATCCTGAAAAGGCAAGGCTACATATGCTTTTAATATTGACAAGATATTATTCCTTTTCTCTAACCAACTACAGTCGTACAGAGAAAGGTAGATTGGCCTCAGGAAAGTAGCAACATTGTGGAACTGTTTGCATTGAAGTCTGAAAGACACTGAAAAGCTCCCCCAGGAATATGCTCCTGGTACTTTGGCATAAGACGCTAAATATAAGTACGTTGATGTAATTCAAATCTTATGTACTGAGTAAAATACGTGATTTCCTATAGGAAATAATGCCTAAAGAAAGCTAAGTTATTTTGTTCCCAGCTGTAAGAAAAACCACTACTTAGGTCTTGAGAACCTAAACACATTCTGGTAAAGGAGCTGATAACAGCAAACGTGGGGGTAAGATTTTCCCTCCCCAAAATGCTATAACAGTTTATTTTTATTGTTTTTTGCAATTATAATTAATTTTCATTGGTTTTATATGTCTCTTTATAAGATTGCTTAGTGCAGTGTTATAATTTTAATTAAATATTTTTCCTTAGTGCATATGAGTATTTGATTATAAGATGTCTTTATTTTGAAAAGCACATTTATAATTATTTAAGTCAATCTTAAATATTTAATATGAAGACTAAAGTTGACTTCATATGTATACAGAAATATTTTACACTATTTTATTTCTAAACAAATACAATAATAAGAAAACAATTTTCTAGATTTTTAAGCAGTTGAGGTGTTTTAAAATTGTTTTCCAAGTTTTTCCTAAGAAACTACTGAAATTAATTTATTTTTGCACAAAAGATATTTTCCTTATCCTTGAGATTTTAGAACTAACTAACTTTCTAATTAACTACTGAAATTTAAAAATATTTTAGAGGAGAATTCTGGCTTCTCCTAGTCATAGTGTTTGTAGTACACAGTGACAGGGTGAGAAAAAAATGAAAACTACAGTCCCAAGTTACCAGGGTGTGATCACAATTGAGCACTGCTCTCATGGGCCGGCCGTGATTTTAGTACCACATCCCTCAAATCATGTATTCAGAGGAAAGGCTACAGAGTCCATCTGAGGGGAGTACATAATGAGACCCCATATAAAAATATTCTGTATCTCAACAAAACACATCATGTGCTTCTATGGATGTGTCCAAATGAAACCTATTCCATACATTTAACTAATGCTACAAAATAATCAGCTGTACAAAAAGAGAGGTGAGAGTCACGTTGGAGGGGAGGAAGGGAGACTATCCCATGAAGCACTCTTCCTATAGCTGAATGGGAAAAAAGAGGGGAGGTCACTCATATGTATGTCCTGTGTCATGTTGGAGTTGTTTCTAATGTGTCTCATATCAAGTATTCTTCATGGCGATGACAAATATATTTGAGAGCTAATTGCCACAGGAACAATCTCTGAGGACTGTGTGTATCCCAACCTCCTCAGCAAAATAGAAGAAAACTCTGAGATTGTGTTTTTGTTTGTAAAAAACAGTTAACAGACTTTTGGTCACATTTTGGATCCTACGGTATAAAATATACTTGGCTTGCAAACTGATCCTTAGAGAGCCACTGAGGTTGCCTCTTAGATGCTTGGCCACATTATAGTAATTATCCTCTGAGGGCAGATATAATTAGGAAAAATTAGTTGGTATCTTTATTTTTGTGTCTTCCCCTGAGTCATTTTATTCTGAAGATTACTGTTTTTCTCTAGCTTTAATATTTAAGTAATAAATAACAAAGTTCCTAGGTGAATTAATTAAAAATATCTATAATGTATTTTAAAAATCAATGAATACATACAAAAATTTATGCAGACTGAACAGGTTCTACTTATATATTCAAAAATACATGTGTGTGTATACATGTGTGCACATATGTACATATGTAAGCAACAATTAAATAAAAGAAAACATGAATTTGAAAGAAAGCAAGGGGTATGGAATCAGATGTTTGGAAAGAGGAAAGAGAAGGTGAAATGAAGCAAATATATTGTAATATGAAAAATTTTTAAAGTTTTAAAAGTGACCTCACCGCCTAAAATCTATGACACACATTATGCAATTAGTGCCATCATTCAATAAGATTACACACACACACACACACACACACACACACACACACACACACATACGAATCGAAATTAAAACCAGATCTTCCAATTCCAATGAGCTTGCCAAAGGTGTGCCTTTAGTTAACAGTAGCATGTTGAACATGTTCCCAGCAGTTCAGTGTAGATTTTAATAGGCCCATGTTGAGTGTGGCTTATGAGGCTCTGAAGCATCCCTCTGCCTTTTCTATTGTATCTCTTGTAATCCATCAGCATTCGTTCTAGTCAAAGTAGGCTTGTTTGCTCTGTAGCTGAACTGTTTTGATATGATGGCTCAGGCTCCTTCCCCTATTCCTAACCCTTCTTGTGCTTACTAGATGAAGTTCATATATGGTTCAAGTCAACTTGTTTGTGTGTGTGCGTGTGTGTGTGTGTGTGTGTGTAGCCTCTCCTTGAATGTCTGTATACTAGACTAGCTGATCTCAATTTTACTCTCTTAAAATACTTCTAGCATAATTCTAACTACTCCGAGCTTCTATTCTTTTACAGATTTTCTATCTCCCACAAATTCAAGACTCAAATTTGAAATATATTGTTTCTTTATCATATGTTAGAAATATCTTCCAGGGTATGGCATAGAGCAGGTTAGAAATCCCATATGTTGAATGAACAAATAGGGGAAAGAAATGCTAACAGACTTGCAGTGAAAGAAAGACCTGTATTTTTGTAGTACGTATATACAGATACTTCAATACTTTCTTGAGTTCCAGGACATCCCTTTATCATGAGAAATTAAACATTTCTTCTTAACCAGCAATTTATGAAGTACTTTATTTTGACAGTTCTTTTTAATAACAATGTTTTATATATGAAAATTAATAATATATACAATAAATCTTGCTACTTTGTATCCTCCATTCTCCCTTCCAAGCCCATCTAAAATGCTTCAACACAACTTAATGTTCACTTATTTGCTCATTCATTTTTAACTCACTAGGGTCAATTTATATTGATTACAAGTACATACGCATGAGGGCCTCCCAGTGTCCAATCCCTCCCCCCAAAAATAATATGATTTTTTTCTCTCTCATTAGTCTGATAATTCTTTAAAATGACATAACAAACATCTGGACACATACATATATAAATATATAATATAAATAAAGATTTATTATATATAATGTGTTAAACATGCATCTATTACATAATAGCAAGAGAATATCTTCTGAGATTACAGACTCTGAGAAGACTTGAGAATCTGGGTCTATTATTAGTGTAAGAATCTGAGAAAACTTCCAAGCTGAAAGTAGCAACATTCAGCTAAATGGGATAATTTTGATGGATCAAATATAATAAATATTACTCTGAGTATGTTTGTCATTTTGCTGATCTTGCTGAGATTACTATAGTACAGTAATATTTTATCATAAATGAATAAGTTGCAAAGATTGACCGAAACTGTGATAACAAATTTTCTGAGAATGTACAACATATGGGATATCCTTTAACACAAATATTTATTCTTTGGGAATCAGTTTTAGTTAAACTACTTCCATCTGGATAAGTCAATCTTAGGTGCATTGTTGAAGTACTACAGCACTTTGATAAATGAGCTCAATATAATCATTTTTAAGGAAAACCGTCTCCATAAATCCAACAAAATAACATATAGGG
>JADRCD010224351.1:0-27069 GCA_019843815.1 Montemys delectorum | reverse complement strand
TCTTTCCCTCTCTCTCTCTCTCTCTGTGTGTGTGTGTGTGTGTGTGTGTGTGTGTGTGAGATCTTGTGTGGGGTAGCACATGTATGCCAGGTGGCCTCAGGAATTCTATCTACAATCACCCAGTACTGGGCTTACTAGCATGAACCATGGCATTCAGGTTTTTACATAGGATCTGTGTTCAATTTCATATCCCCGTGTTTCCATAACAAACACTTCACTGACTGAGCTCTGAACTCAGCACTGTGAGTGTTCTTTTTTTTTTTTTAATTAGGTATTTTCTTTATTTACATGTACATTTTCCCTTTCCCATTTTCCCCTCCAAAATAAACAAACAAACAAACAAACAAAAACAAGAACAAACCCCTTTTGCCTCCCCCCTCCCAATGCCTGTCACCCCACCCTCTCCCACTTATTGGCCCTGGCATTCCCCTACACTGGGGCACAAAACCTTCACAAGGCCGAGGTCCTTTACTCCTATTGATGATCGAATTTGCAGTCCTCTACTATATACCTGCTGCCAGTACATTCTTACTCTGAACTTTTCTCTCCTATAGTAATCTATCTTGAGGTAACTAATTTTGAATATCCAGGGTAGTTTGCTTCTAGTAAATATCAGGCTCATCAGTTGTTAATTCCTTTGTAGGAAATACAAAGATCATATTTAAGGGCTTGAAATTCAAACATAAAGTAAATTTATATAAGTCAATGAACAACTAGATATAAGAATCATAATTAGAAAGAAAGCAATAAAAATGAAAAATAAGTTAGTAAAAACAACTGAGCCTGTGAATTTATATTTGTAGCCTTGAATATTCATTCTCAAAGATAATATACATTTTATAGGAATTCAAATCTGACAGACTAAGAAAAATTAAGATTAGTGGAAACACAGTTTTTAATTTTGTATTTTATGATTTCTTATTACAGACCTCATATATGACAGACTCAGAGCTGTAACTAAGTTAGAAAAATAAATGAGTACAAATAGGCTGCAGATAATCACGAGTGTAGTCCAACTTGATTTTGTGGGTACATTCTATCTTCACTGCACAAGAAACTACCCTATAAATGAAGTCAAAGTAAAACCCTGCTCTCTCAGAAACCCTTGCTCTAGGCCCTGCCAGAGCTGAGGACATGGGCACATAGCTCTGCCATTGCCATTCCACGTCAACAAAGGAAATCTTAACAAATATTGGGACTCACAACAAGACATTTTAGGGTGCAGACATAAAAGAAACCATGGGTGACTTAAAATTTAGAACTTTAAACACCTGCTCATTTCCTTCATTTACTTCCTGTTCTACATGTAGCTTTTCACCTTTAACCTCCTCTTCATCGTTCTCCTATCATTCCTCAACTGTGAAAATACTCACATGCCACTCATATACCTAGTACTAACCACAATTGGAAAGGTTTTCTTTTAACTTCCTATAACAAAAAGAAAAGCCTACAGCATTTAATATATTGTATGATTCAATAAACATTACATGGGTAATTTTAGTGATAGGAAAATAATTTCCCTTAATACATTTTATTTCAGACTTTGTTGTATATATTAATATATGCACTGTCTATGCATATTATATAAATATGTGTCAATGCAGTTGCATACCTGTGTATCCATAAATAGGCCAGAAAAGGACAACAGAAAATCTTGAGTATACCTACCTACCTATCTACCTTATTCCCATAAGACAAGAACTATCACTGAATTTGGAGGTAGACAAGTAGTCAGAATATCTCAGTGATCCCTACGACTCTTTCCCCAAAGTACTGGGTTACTGAAGCACACGAGGAATGCCCAACTCTTTATGAGACTCTAGTTATTTGAACATAAGTCTTCGAGCTTTTATAGTAAACACTCTTTCCTTTCCAAATAATCAACTCTCCAGCCTTCTGTCCTGTTTTTGTTTTTTAGTTTTAATTTATAATTAAAATATTACTTCATTTTCTCCTTCCATTACTTCCCACAAGCCCCTCCCATGTATTCTAACTTGGCTCTTTCAACATTCCATGGCCTCTTTAATTTTAATTGTTACACACAAACACTTATGGGTGTACATGCACAAGCCTAAATACATAAATAAAACCTGCTCAGTCTGTTTAGCATTACTCTGTCCTATTTTAGATATATATTCCACTAAATAGCTTTATATAATTAGATCTCTCACCTTTCTCTTGACTGAATCCTGTATCGTTACTTCTTTGCCCTGTAACCATGAATAAATGTATAGTCAGAGTAATATTTTCTAAATTATTCATAAAGTTGTGATCTTTTGTATATACATGAAAGCCTATTATCATGGCTATGTTCTTCAGTTTAGGCATCTTACATTATTTTGATCCACTAGTGTGAATCTATGTTTTACACATAAATTAAAGTGAAATCATCTTTCAGTGGTGAAATACGATTATTAAAAAAATGTAAACAGATTATTTACTTTAATATATCAGTAACTAGGAAAGTTTGAGATTCATATTTACTATAATTCACATTTAAATATTCAAAGAATGAACTCTAATGTGTTTTGTTTTTGATAGCGTATTGTTTTGTTTCATTATGTTCATTCTCAAAGCACATTCATTAAACAACAACATTATTCAGTATCTACTCACTTAACTTAAAATTGATATATTTTTAACTGTATGATATTTTATTTTACTTTTCAAGAAAAATCATTTAATCTACACTACAAATATTTTTTCATAACTGCAGATTCATTGGAAGAGAAGTACACACATGTATACCTGCATAGTCACTTACATGCATCATAGAGTCCTACATAATTAAATATGTGTATTCAGAAAAATTTTAACATAACACATATTTTCACATGTCTTCATATCATTATCCTTCAAATACAAACACTTTTGTTTAGGAGAAGGTTCTTTAAGAAATGCTAAAAATTTATCTTAAATTTCAAAAAGCATTATTCTTGCACCCAAAACAGAAAAATTGCTCACAATGAAGATTATACAGCTCAATGGTCCTAAGAACAGATGAGTAGTTTACATAATATTCTTTTGTATTTGTTTTTAGTTTTAATATCTTTTCAAAAAAATGACCTCATAGCAATTATCAGGTAGGACTATTATAGCAGGAATCTGGATTACATGGTTTTCTTTCTTCTTTCCTTTCCTATTTCTCTTTTTTTTTATTAGATATTTTCTTTATTTACATGTCATATGACATCTCCTTTACCAGTTTCCCCTCCAAAAAAAAAAAAGAAATAAAATAAAATAAAAAAACAAAAAACAAAACAAACAAACAAAAACAAAAAAAGCCCTATTCCCTCCCCCCTCCCCCTGCTCTCTACCCCACCCTCTCCCACTTCTTGGCCCTGACATTCCCTTACACTGGAGCACAAAACCTTCACAGGGCCAAGGTCCTTTCCTCCCATTGATAACCGACTTGTCCATCCTCTGCTATACGCATGCTGCTGGAACCATAAGTACCACCATGTGTATTCTTTGGTTGGAGTTTTAGTCCCTGGGAACTCTGAGGGTACTAGTTAGTTAATATTGTTGTTTGTCCTAAGGGGCTGCAACACCTTCAGCTCCTTGGGTCCTTTCTCTAGCTCCTTCATTGAATTACTTTCACCATTTGCTTAAAAGCAATGTTGCACTTTTCTATTTCTTTGATGCTTAAAATTATTAAGAGAACCAATAGACTACACTTTACCTAATTACATCAGCTTTTCTTGGGTCCAACAATCCATGCAGGAGTTGTGATCTAGTCTTTGTTCTCAGTGAAGATGTATAAAGCCATGCGAAGATTTTATGTGACACGATTTTCTAATAAACTTTATTTTTTTCCTTGTTAAGCTTCTACTACTCAAAGTATTCTCTTAATATGTAAGCTTCTCTTTCTATTTTTATTATTTTACAGGAATTTTTATGACCACTTCCCTCATTTCAATTCAGTGTTATTATGTATTCATCTGAATGTTAAAATCTTAGACTCAAAGACATATTATAGTTTAGCCCTTGTTTTAAATAAGTGTTCCTTCACAGGAGTGATTTTTATAAAATTTCTTTATTCTTTCTTTCTTGAATATTTCTTGCTGCAATATTTTGTCCTCTTTCACAACATTTCATAGAGTAGCTTCAGGAATGGTAATTTACAATATGAGGTTGCTAGATTTTGTTATTGATTGTTCTATTTGGTTCAGTTAGGAGGGAAATAAAAGAGAGGCTCCCAGGATCCAATGGGAATGACTTTAACCGAAAAGCACAGAGAAGGAGTAGAAAGAACATATAGAGACCACCTCCAAGCTGACAGACATGTCCCCTGGTCCAGAGATGGGGACACCCACCCATCTCAAAATTTTTAACCCCAAAATGTTCCTGTCAAAGGAACAAATAGGACAAAAAATGGAGCAGAGACTGAAGAAAGGGTCATCCAGGGACTGCCCTACTTAGGGATCCATCATGTGTGCAGACACCAAACCCTACAATGTTGCTGTGCTATGGTCAAGAGACACTTACTGACAGGAACCTGGTGTGACTGCTCCTTGGGAGGTCTGGCCTCTAACTGACCAATGTAGATGTGGGTACTTGGAGCCAACATCAGACTGAGCTCAGGGACCCCATGAGGGGAGATGGCTGAAGGACTGGATGAGCAGAAGGGATTGTAACACCATAGGAAGAACAACATTGGCTGGCCTGACCACCCAGTGCTCCCAGAGACTAGACCAATAACCAAGGAGTGTACATGGAGGGATCCATGATTCCAGATACATATGTAGCAGAGGATGGCCTTGCCTGACAACAATGGGAGGGGAGACCCTTGGTCCTGTAGGGGTTTGATGCCCCAGCTTAGGGAGATGCTGGAGTGGTGGAGCAGAAGAGGGTGGGTGGGGTAGCACCCTCATGAAGGCAAAGGGGAAAGGAGAGAGGGTGGATATAGGATGGGGGGTTTGTGGAGGGGTAACCGGGAAGTAAGATAACATTTAAGATGTAAACTAATGGAATGATTTAAAAAATATAAGTTCATAAGATTAAAATTGAAAATTTAAAAAATAAGACCCCAAGATAATATATCAATTACTAAAGCTGATAGTAATGTATAATATATAATTAATATATAATATATAGAGAATATATTGTATATTAAATATACAATATCTAATACATATGTAATGTATAACTTTTAATATTTAATATATAATATGTAATATGAGATATAAAACACACAATATACAATATATAATATATAATACATGATATAAAATAAAATGAATATATAATATATTAATATTATAATTATTACATATAGATTATATCTCAGTTTTTAAATTTAACAAAGCAATTTGCATAATTGAGAAGACTACAAAACTTTAGCATCACTTTTTATATATTGGTAATACAAATCCAGTAGAATTATTCAGACAAACATAAATCACTTAACAGGAAACTGCTGTGGATTTATCAGTTTAGGTACTAATGTGTAGCAGTTCAAGGAAATATTCCAATTTGAACATGAATGTAGATTATTATTATTACTTTATTTTGCCTTGTAACATATTACTTAAAATTTTAGTAGGCATTTTTAGGGGATATATGAACCTAAATTGCAATTTAATGCAATGAACTTTTGAAGCATGATTGTCAAAAATTTAAATGACGTTTCTTTGAAGAATTATGAAGCCTTTACCAGGTACACGTAAAACAAGTACTATAAAATATTTACTATACAGCAGAATTTTGGTACTGAGTAAATGAGTTGAAAATATATTTAATTCTCAAAACTGTATTATTTTATCATGTGAGTAATAAAGTAGTTGCACCAGGCATAGTAAAGTTGGGAAATTAGCTGTCATTGCAAAGAGTGGTCATAAGTCTAAATTCAATTTATAGTATTGCTTATTCTATTTACTGAGTTATTCCTACCATGAATTACCACTGTTGTCTTATATTTTTATTTGTTTCTTCCTTTCTTTCATTCTTCCATGATTGCTATTTTCATGCTTGCATGTAAAGGCAAATATATTCTATCTGATAATATTCTTACATCATCACTAATAATCTAAAAGCCTCCTCTCTATGTTTACCTAAAAATAAGTAATTAGCTGATTGCCATTGCCTGAGAAATACACAAATGCAGAGGGTTTGGCAAACGGAACAATAGAATCTGTTTTTAACATCTACCCCAAATTTCTATTATTTTTAACAAGTACTGGTTTCTGTAATGTCTTCTTCAACATCCAGGGAGTTTATGTTTGAATTCTGTCCTGTAGTTCTTCCTAACATGTCTGGTGATGATTTCTTAAACTTTTTATAATGAACCCTATCATCTGTTCTTGGCCAAACCTTTCATTCTATTCTATATCAGCCTGTAACAGCAGCTTACCTGACATTGACTACTATAATGCATAACTGACCACATGGTGCTTATATTTATCATAGTAGAGTGGGTGTACCTCTGCATGATAGAGTCAGTCAGACATTAATGGATTTTTTTGCAAATGAGACTATGAGGAGAAGTTGAATATTTTTTCCTACCTCTAAACTGAAGCCTGAACAATGTTCTATTTTTTATATTCTTGACCACTTCTATCTTTGCTTTCTACTCTGTACAATAAAATCTTTATCTATTTTTCTTTATTTCCCTTGTTTATTTTATGTATTTTATTTTATTTATTATTTATTATTCCCTTCTTTACTATTATTATCTCCTATCTTTATTCCCTTGTTCTCTTCACTTTTATATTACTCATTCCTTGTGTTCATTTCTCTTATTTCCCCTAGAGTCCTTGTATAGTAAAATGTCATGAACAGGTAACCATAATTACACTCCTTAAGTGGCATTTCTTAGTTTTACCTGTTGTTAAAGATTGATTGTTGAGAGGTACAATTGGAGGTATTTTACTTCCAATTTTCATTGTTATCAATTAAAAGAAAAATTCTTTGGTTATTATATTTGACCAATATTCATGGTATAAATAAACATTCTGTCTCATAACATTTAATAGAATATAGTTCTTACCATCTACTGTTCTATTTGCTTCACTTTTGTCTCCTTGATCTCCCGTAGTGAGAACATACTTAGAAATATCCGGCTAAAATTAATGCCAAAAATAAGGTAGTTAATGTTTTCTTATTTATGTCAAGATATGTGAATTTCCCATTTTCAAAGAAACTATACATAAAACAAGCATGTCTCTAAAAATACAACTATTTCAGCAGCAAACCTTATACATGTTGCCTTGATTCAGTCTATTTTCCACCACTATGTAAAACAAACAAGAATGTTTACAAGCCACATATTCATAGACAATATACTTACTTGTTCATATTTTATAAAAGACGTTAACCTGCCTGACCTCAAGCTATGTATTCTACAGAGCAATAGTGATAAAAACACCATGGTATTGGCACAGAGACAGACAGGTTGTAAAATGGAATAGAATTAAGGACCCAGAAATACAACCACATACATATGAGCATTTGATCTTTGACAAACAAGCCAAAAATATACAATAGAAAAAAGAAAGCATCTTCAATAAATGATGCTGACCTAACTGGCAATCTGTGTTTAGAAGAATGAAAATAGATCCATATTTGTCACCTTGCACAAAGCTCGAGTCCAAGCGGATCAAGGATTTCAATATAAAACCAGATACACTGAATCTAAGAGAAAAGAAAATGGGAAAAAGCATCAAAATCACTGGCACAGGGGTAATTTTCTAAACTGAATTCCAATGACTCCAGCTCAAAGATCAAGAATTGATTAATGAGACCTTGTGAAGCTGGAAAATTTCTATAAGGCAAAAGACATAGTCATCAAATAGGACAAACCAACAATCTACAGAGATTAGGAAAAAAATTCACTAACCCTACATCCAATAGAAGGCTAATAACCAAAATATTTAAAGAACTAAAGAAGCTAACCAATAAAAATCCCAAACAACCCAGTATAAAAGTGCTGTAAAGAACTAAACAGAGAATTAACAACAGAGGAATCTCAAAAGGCTTGAGAAGCACTTAAAGAAATTGTCAAAGTCCTTAGTGATCAGGGAAATGCGAATTAAAATGACCCTGAGATTCCACCTTACGCCAATTAGGATGGCTAAGACAAAAACTGAGTTGACAGCACATGCTGGCTGGGATGTGAAGGAAGAGGAACACTCCTCCATTGCTGGTTGGATTGCAAACTGGCACAACCACTACGGAAATCAATCTGGAGGGTCCTCAGAAAATTAGAAATAGATATACTTGAAGACCCAGCTGTACAACTCTTGGCATATATCCAAAAGATGTCCCACCATGCCACAGGGGCACATGTTCCACTATGTTCATAGCAGCCTTATTTGTGATAGCTAGAAGCTGGAAACAACCCAGATGCTCCACAACAGAATAGTGGTACAGAAAATGTGTCTCATTTACACAATGGCATACTACTCAGCTATTAAGAACAAAGACATTCCTGAGTTTTGCAGGCAAATGGATAGAACTAGAAAATGTCATCCTGAGTGAAGTAACTCAGAACCAAAAGGACATTCATGGTATGTACTCACTAATAAGTGGATATTAGCCAAAAATGTTCAGAATACCCAGGAAACAACCCATAGGATTCAAGAAGGTTAACAAGCAGAAGAACCCAAGTGAAGATGCCTCAATCCTACTTGGGAGGGAGAAGAACGTAGCCATGGGGGGCAAAGGGGAGAGGGACATGCTGAGAGAGGGGACAGGGAGGGGAAGGGGAACATGATCAGATATTGGGAGGGGTGGGGAAATGGGACTGAAGTCCTGAAGGCCAACAGAAAGAATGGAAATGGACAACCTCAGGATGTTGGAAGTGAGGGCACCAACTAGACTGTACAACTTGGTACATGATGTGCATACAATACATGTATATGAAAATTTCCAAAATAATAAATTAAAAGTATTTAAATTTTAAGCTTGCTTTAGGGCATACTAGATAAAAAGGACAACTTCACTTCTGGAACTGAAGGATGATTTGGACAATGTAAAAAGTTTTCATCCTCAAAAGTTTTCAATTCTAGAAGAGAAACTTTATGTGATTATATATTAGGTCCTTATAACTACTAGTATTATGTAAGAAATAAATTTAAGATCTCATTTAAAAGGTCATGCAGCATTTCTACCAACCTATAAACAGCATAATAATTCATTTTTCTAATTATGCCATCTAAAATGGTACTTCGCAGTTGAAGAAAGCAATCTCTTCTGAAAGTATTAAGCTATCACTACCATTCCAGATGCTTTTTAAAAATATCCTTTTAAAATGTAGTTGAAATGTATTTAAATCTCTATCTAGTATCCACGTTAGGAAGGAGATATATGGTTAAAATCTTGGTCAGCTTTTTCTACAACTTTTAACAAGCAAACAGATGATGGGGAATTGGTATGTACTAGAAAGCAGCTCTGAATGTTGGGGTTGGCCCTGAAGCTGTGCAGTAGGGCAGTTTCAACCTGGATTCAATGTCTACCCATAGAAAGAGGAAATACAACCTAGGTTCAAAGTCTACCCCTAAAAGGAGACATGAAATAACAAAATTAATGCCTTCTGCTACTACACAAGGACATGAATGCTAATGTGTACAGCCTGACACAAATGACGTGAGATATCCATCTTGTTGAAGATATTTTTAAAAGTAGATATCCATCCTCCATAAATTCTTCTGTGTCCTCTGGTGAGAATATTTTCTCCATTGCAATTTTGTGATGAAAATCACATGATTATGAATAATGAATCACAGGGAGTGGCATTTATCCAAATATTATTGACTATATTTAAAAACTACTTTGCTATGGGAAATGTTTGTAATAAAATTATCTAAAACAATATATTTTACTCAAAACAGTTACTTGCTCTTTGTTGTTTATCAAATTTAAAAAAAATATATTCAATTAGTTACTAGTTACAATCTTGGGGAAATGTCTTTTTGTAGTGATTATTATATTTATTGTCAATGAAATTATAACAAGTAGATCACTACAGAATTCCAAGAGTACACACCTGAGAAATACATTCCTATACAAACAAATCAAGTTTAAGAAGCAAAATCTTACCTCATCATTAAAATCGCATGCATTCTCACTTGATTTAGGCAAGTTGGATCCAGAAGTAGGGTCATTTCGAGGGTGCCTACAGAGAAAATCCACAGTAAACATGGGTGAGTGAACCTCTTAAAATATATGAAAGACTGTATACTGAGTTGTATTTCATAATAATAATTGATATGAATAGAGACTGACTTCTTATTTACAACAAATGTCTACCTTTCAGTTTCCTCTTTGCCTCTGCCTCTTCCAGTCTAGAAAACACTAAATATGTTCAAACATTTTATTCCATACCAATAGTGACAACAGAAATGTTGGCAGGGCCTTAGATGAACTTGACTTCACAACCTGCCTAAACTGAATGCAGATTTTAGAACCTATACAGTGGGTCACAAAACATATGCTACTTTCACTGAAAAGAGAGCCTGCTTCAAAATCCATGTTTTGTTCACCCAAAACATTGATGTCATGTTGTTCTGAAATTAAAGCAGCTGTGGAAAAGAAAACAGTAAAAGGAGTTTAAAACACTTTAAATATTTTAAATTGTAATAAATAAATAAATATCCAAATGTGTATGTGATCATTGGGTATGGCTTTCCCAATGAGAACAGAACAGAAACCGTGTAATGTATTTTCATTCAACATTTAATAAGACAATACATGAGGAACTAAGGCAGGCTGATAATCAAGTCATGGAAGCACTATTCTGAATGACAATTATACAATTAGAAAGATAAGTTATAATAGAAAAATTAAACATTTATTATGGTAGTTATACTGACTGGTTTTGTGTGCCAACTTGACAAAGGCTGGAGTTATCACAGAGAAGGGAGCTTCAGTTGGAGAAGTGCCTCCATGAGATCCAGCTGTGGGGCATTTTCTCAATTAGTGATCAAGGGGGTAGGGCCCCTTATGGGTGGTGCCATCCTGGGGCTGAAAGTCTTGGGTTCTATAAGAGAACAGGCTGAGCAAGCCAGTAAGGAACATCCCTCCATGGCCTCTGCATCAGCTCCTGCTTCCTGACCTGCTTGAGTTCCAGTCCTGACTTCCTCTGATGATCAACAGCAATGTGGAAGTAAGCTGAATAAACCCTTTCCTCTCCAACTTGCTTCTTGATCATGATGTTTGTGCAGGAATAAAAAACCCTGACTAAGACAGTGGTTATAAGACATAACTGTTAAACATAAATATTAAGGGTATTACAGAAGAGAATATTGCACAAATACTTTTTCATCTAGACATTCTATGATTAGGAAACATGATTTTTATACTTATATGTTTCTTACTTGTTTAATGAATTGTCTTCAAAATTCTTGTATTCTATTTAAGAAAAAAGAAATATATTTAAATAGAACAATTAAAATCTAAAATATTAAAAATATGACTCTAGCAATAGGGGAATGGATGGAACTAGAACATACCATCCTGAGTGAGGTAACCCAAACCCAGACAGACACACATGCTATGTAGTCACTTGTAAGTGGACATTAGCCATAGAGCACAAAGTAACTGCACTATAATTCACAGACCCTCCCCACAAAAAACTAATAAGGAACTAAAAAGGATGTAAGGAGGGCCAAAGGCAGGGTGTATGAATCTCACTCAGAAGGGGAAACAAAATAGTCATCAGAGGTAGATAAAGGAAGAGAACTAGGTGAAAGAGGGGATGAGGTTGGGGACAGGAGTTGGAGATGGGAATCAGGTGTAGGGAGAGGGTTAAGTGACAATGGCAATTGATGCATCTCTTGGAGTAGCTGGATTCTTGGGACAGGGGAGGTTCCAAGTAGTCAATGGAGGTGATCCTAGTGGAGACTCTTACCAGCATGGGGATATGGAGATTGAAATGGCCACCTTTTGTAATCAGGTGGGACTCTACTGCAGGGAGGGAGAGATCAACCTACCCACAAAACCTTCAACCCAGGGATAAAGAGGGAGCAAAGAGGAAACAACCCAGATGTCCCTCAACAGAGGAATGGTTACAGAAAATATGGTACATCTACACAATGGAGTACTACTCAGCTATTAAAAACAATGAATTTATGAAATTCTTGGGGAAATGGATGGACCTGGAGGATATCATCCTGAGTGAGGTAACCCAATCACAAAAGAACACACATGGGATGCATTTTCTGATAAGTGGATATTAGCCTAGAAGATCGGAATACACAAAGTACAAACCACAAACCATAAGAAACTCAAGGAGAAGGAAGACCAAAGTGTGGATACTTCGTTCCTTCTTAAAAGGGGGAACCAAATACCCATGGAAGGAGTTATAGAAACTAATTATGGAACAGAGACTAAAGGAAGGACAATTCAGAGACTGCTCCACTTGGAAATCCTACCCATATTCAATCGTCAAATCCAGACACTATTGTGGATGCCAGCAAGTGCTTGAGGAAAAGAAGGTCCAGCAACAGGCCCAAAGTGGGATCCAGCTTAAGGGGAGGCCCCAAGGACTGACACTATTACTGAGGCTATGGAGCACTCACAAAAAGGGACCTAGCATGACTGTGCTCCAAAAGACCCAACAAGCAGCTGAAAGAGTCAGATGCACATATTTGCACCCAACCAATGAACAGAAGCTGCTGATCCCTGTGGTTGAATTAGAGAAAGCTGGAAGAAGCTGAGGAACAGGGAAACCCTGTAGGAGGATCAGCAGTCTCAATTGACGTGGACCCCAAAGATCTCTCAGACACTGGATCACCAACCAGGCAGCATACACTAGCTGATATGAGGTCCCCAACACATATACAGCAGAGTACTTCAGGGTCTGAGTTCAGTCAGAGAAGATTCACCTAACCCTTAAGAGACTGAAGGCCCTAGGGAGTTTAGAAGTCCAGTGGGGTACAGGTATCATCCTTGTATAGACAGGGGGCAGGGAGGAGGTATGGGATGTGGAACAGTCAGAGAGTAGACCAGGAGGGGAATAAAATCTGAAGTATTAAAAAAAAATGAAAAAAGAATAATAATAAAAGAAGGCATGCGGTTCTGGATTCTATCTGTAGTTTCAAAAAAAAAGTTACTTATTTTAATAAAAGAAGTTGCTGAGTATGTGCTATGTGTGTCTAACCTCAACAACTATGAAATCAGAGCAGGAGTTCAAACCAACTTCAATTACACAATAGGGTGGTAGCTAGTCCAGGATAACTGAATCATGTCTGGACATAGACAAAAATATATTTATTCAGTAATGTCACTATTTCTCTTATTTCAAGAGACAACTTTAGTTAATGATAACAAAATCATGACAACAGAATGTTAGTGCTATTGCCTAAATTAAAATATTTAAAAATATGTGAAGCAGTTCAGTTATATATGCTTAGAACACAAGTAATGAAAGTGTTGGTTTGCACGGAATATGTGCTGACCAAGAATTTAAAGAGTTTAATATTCACGTCTCATTATCAGAAGCCTTACCTGGAATGTCAGCTTTATTTTTTCTACGTAACTTTTCATCATAGTTCATAAGAATCTCTCGACTACTGTCATGTAAAAAATATTTATACCATGTTAAATATTTTAAAAAATATTTATACCAGAATGTTAGAAGCATTATCATAATAACCAAATAAAACTCAATGTGTTGTTTCCTTCCACTGTCTTTTAATCACATATTATAGCTGTCCAGAAATCATGAAATCCCTTTTTTGTTCTGTTGCTGTGATAAAATAAACTGTCAAAATTAGGGGAAGAAGTGTTTATTTTCACTTACAATAGTACATCATTTTTGCAAGGAAGTTGGAGGCAGTAGTTGCAGCACATCTACCATAAGGCAGAAAGAAATGACTGCAAATTCATGCTCCTCATTTGCTCTGTTCTTACACAATTCAGGACACCTGCCTAGGGAATGGTGCTGCTCAAAGCAGGCTGGGAATTTCCACATCTATTAAATCAAGACAGTTCTCCACTGACTATCCTACAGGTCAATCTAATCTACAGGATCACTCACTGACATTTACTTTCCAAGGGACTCTGACCTGTGTCACTTGATAATTAAGGCTAAATACAAGACTAATTTTCACTGTTAGATGCTTTCATAAAATTTTATGGCTTATAGTTTAGGAAAGTGAGCTATTTAACAGCTTGAAAATTGAAGCTTGTTATCACGTGATTTCTTTCCATTAGAAAGATTGTGCTGTGTACTATTACTGAATTCTAAATCACCAAAGGCTGAAAACTAAAACTTTCTAACACACCTTGGTTACCCGCAGTCCTCATCTACCTAATCAAACTCCAAACCTGTAGATCCTTGTTGGAATGATTGAGTGTCCTGTTTATCTCCAAATACTTTGGAAGATAAAATCATATTTTATACATAGAGTCTAATAGCATGTGATGTGAACTAGTTCTCTTACATATAGTCCAAAGCTGGCAACTACCCAGGGAAAGATGGCATTGTGTCTCCTAGCCCCTAGGAAAGAATGCTGCACAAAATGCAATGGGATCTAGTGTTAGAGTTAGAGCAGTAACAAATACATGACTTCTGATGTCTCCTGCAACATAATTTGATATATTTGTGACAGCCTAGAATGGTTCAAAGTCATACTTCCTACCAGAAAAGATGAACAAATTCTTCAAAATTAGTGAAACGTGAGGGTCTAGGATTAAACTAGCACATGGACTCCACATCAGGTTATGAATCAATAAGAAGGATCAAATTGCTAGCAACAAGCATGGCCCAAACTAAAAAAGCCCAGTAGCCAAAAAAAGCACCACCACCATGGGGCTAACATGTCAGTTAAAATATTGTAACTGTTCAACGTAAGTGTGAATTACCATAAAGCATTAGGGATTTGATTCAACAAAGGTAAGCTGGTTATCAAGTTCAATCACTATTGTTCTCTAGGAGAAGAGCTAATATCAGCACTGCCGCAACAGAATCAGTAGAAGCAAAAGAGGATCTAGAAGGCCTTCTTCTGCATCTGTGTTTTGAAAGGGAGCTCTCTTCCTGGGAGTTAGGAAACCCAGAAACCATTATTTTCAATATTCAAATAATAATAAATGGAAAAAATGATCACCGAAAGAAACACAATTTTCTATTAAACTGTGCCTGAAGGATGTAACAGCTAATTAGAATATCAAACATCTGACTATATAATACATAATACAATGTACACATATATACAAAATTTATAAAGATTATACTTGGATAAAGGAAAAAAATATTAGGATTCATAATGTTAAAGTTCTGGAAAGTCACACACAGAGATATAGATCAGTGTCAGAATTGGCCATTAAATAGTCACTCCTTTTCCAAGAATCCAGAGTCAACACTGAATTCTTGTCTGAGCAAAGATGAAGAATTTGTGGTTAACTTGAACTACAAGTTAATGTTTACTAATGTTCTAATGCAGACACTTACCCTTTACTTGTGCCTTCAATAGCATACCGCAATGCAGTCCACCCAAATACATCTCTAAAGAAAAAGTCAATGCCTTCCTCCAAAAGTAGATTGACCATATCTTTTGAGTCCCATCTTATGGCATATAAGAGTGTATTTCTGAATTAACACAGAAATAGCTTCATTATTAGGTACTTTAATTAAAACTGTTAATACTTGGGTATATTACAAATTTACTATCTTGCTTATCTGTTTGGAGTTATCCCTTTTATCACACATAAATACTACGGGGAGCAAGAGTTAATTTTCATATATTCTGTTCAAAGACAAAAGGAAAGAATGGATAGGAAGCCTCTGTACTGTACATACTGTACACACTGTATATGTTACATATGTTGTGGGCTGTGTATACTATATGTGCTATATATACTATGTCTAATGGGTATACTGTAAATGCTTTGTATGCAATGTGTACTGGGCATGCTGTATATAATGTATTCTTAGTGGGATTCTTGATAGAATATGTGTTTCATACTCATTCTTCTTAATTAAAGACTTAAATGAAGATGTCTCCACTTTCACAAGTTTTGAGTAACATAATTATTCCATTAATAATCATAACATTGAAAACTATTTAAATTATTTAAGCAATAAGATATTATAAAGTATTCAGATCATAATAACATTCACTGTATCTCCACTTAGTAATGATAATAGCATGTGCTATACACAGTACTAAATGTTAAATAAATGATATCACAAAACCTTTCCAGAATATTCTTCTTATTATTATTATATTTGGAAATACATAGCACTTAAAATCACATGCCTCGCAACTAACTATCCAACATCATAAACAATTCATATGTGAACCTGCATCTACTCACCTAGGATATAGCTTCATTAAACTTCATCCTAGTGAAGCTAATTTGCTTTCCTTTCCCAATACTAAGTAAATATAAAAACATCAATACCAATTGGATATAAAGAGGGGTAGGACTGAGCATCATCCTATAATTACAATTCTTAGCCACCAAATGAAAATCTAAGCTCATTATTCTTCAAATGAAGGGAATTGAATGGTAGTGCCATCCTTCCTTTAGACTGATTGTCAACTCTTTTATATGACTAATAGAGCATTCTATAGGACAACTATATAAGAAAAAGTGGAAATACTAAAAAATGATGATTGAGTCTCATTGTGAACAAGAGGTTGAAACTTTAAAATTTAGTAAAACCAAAATGAAAACTTATTAATCTATTTTATGATTAGTTGGTTATCCAAACAAAATATCAAAAAAGAAGCGTCAATCAATAAAAAGGGGTATGAAGCTTATTATAAATAATTTGTGTTGCTCATTTCCATATTGCTTTTTATCAAACTGGTAAGACTGATGACTAATTGATAAGTGTTCATTTAATACCTATGTTAGTCTTTTATCAATTTGCTATTTTTTGGCTGCATGATTATTATTAGTTTAGTATGCTGCTCATTTTTAAAATTCAAATAATAATACCTTTTCATCTCATCAAATACATGTATATTTGCCCCCTTCTTCACTAGAAACTTTGCCATCTCTATTTTATTTTCCTTGAGAGCCAGTAAAAGTGGTGTAAAGCCTTCCTGCAAAACAAAACAAAACAACTTGAAATCCAAACCATTACAGTTTTGAACTGACTTGAGTCTCTGTGAAAAGAAACCCTTGCTAGGGTGAGAAAGCAGCACCTCTCCTTTCAGTCTAAGGAACTTCCTTTCCCTTTGAAATGCTCTTCATCTACTGTGACAGTAAGCCCCTTTGCCCACATAGCTGTCTTGTGGGTTTAGGATTCCATTCATTTTTTTAATATTATTTATTATTTTATTTATTTATTTTTACCCCATATTTTATCCCCGCCCCGTCTACCCTCCAACTATTCCACATCCCATTCCTTCTCCACACCCCAGTCTCCACGTTGATGTTCCCATCCCTCACCCTATCTGACCTCTAAACTCCCTGGGGCCTCCAGTCTCTTGAGGTGCATCATCTCTGAATGAACACAGACCCGGCAGTACTCTACTGTATGTGTGTTGAAGGCTTCATATCACCTGGTGTATGCTGCCAGTTTGGTGTTCCAGTGTTTGAGAGATATCATTGGATTCCATTATTTAAAAGCAATTTGTTAATCAAGTTTCTACATGAGGCTTAGCAGTGGGCTCAGTTCTTGGAGGAAACCAATGGTATTCACAGACCATGATAAGTCCATAGCTCCTGTGTTTTTATCTTTCCAGTGAGTGTTTTCTCTAATAGGTTTCTAGAACCCAATATTTTTAGGATAATAGAGGATTAATAGAGAATGAATAGAGAATAAAATCATCTCTCTAATAAGTTTTACAAAAATGGTAATTGCACCAAAGGAAATATATACACTCTTAACATTGGCCCAGAAAGTTTCAAACACTTAATTTGCATTTCACTTGCATTCCGCTTTCCCTTGCTGTTTGGTTTTGAGTGCTTACAAATGCCAGGACATGATGCCTGGTCATTATGCATGTAGCAAGTCACACTGAGAGCACCTAACAGCTTCAACTGCCAAGGTTTATAATTTGCTAGTCTTTGGCATAGAAAAATCCATTGCAGTGACCAGTTTGAGACCTGTTAACCTTAGTACTAATAATACACAGAACGTTTAAAACTCCAGCAGCTAATTATTATTTTCAAGATTGTTTAAAAGTAGTGAATTATTGTTGCCTGAAAGCAAAGGGAATCATTCTATAAGCCAATGATTACCATTATTACTTCATTTTCTTTCCAAATGTGTTGTGGGGTCAGTTAGGAGAGTGTGTTTAAAGAAAATTCTTTACTCCTTTACTAAAGAAGAAAGTTGGGCTAAGATTATTGGAATAAAACTGGCCCTTCTACAGGTCCTTGGGATTTTGAGATCCAGAATCTACATGTTTAGGAACAGTTTCAGAGTTTAAGGGAAGTAATTTTATAAATAATCTTGATCATGACTAATTAGATTTACAGAGTCAAAGTCTGCATAGAAACCTCTACTTGTTATATAGATGTCTAAATTTCTCCAGAGAGACATGCAATTCTAGAACTAAGAAGCAGGCTTTAATTTCAGTCTCATTTCTAATCCACATGGCTAATTACCTTCACAATTTGATCATATCACTGAAAGGAGAAAGGACCTGGTCACTGAACTATTTCTAGTAACCCATGATGGGAATAGAACGAGCAGCTTGCCATGGCATTTCATTCCACTACGCATAAACGTGAATTCCATCCTCCCACTCCCATCTAAGCTTCCTATATTTGAGAGCAGAGGTTAGGTTCTGACCTAAATGTCAGTTGTTTCTTTGACAAAAATGAAAATAAGCCAGTAAAATCTTTGATATTTTCTCTGTTTTTCCTCACACCGAACACTTACTCACTACCTATATCCTATCTTCAGTTTTCTTCAGGTAGAGCTGTCCACGTATGTTCATAACTGAAGAATGACTACTTGCCAAACAGAAGGTAAAGTACAACACACAAACTCATCTTCAAACAATTTTATTTCCTTTGATTTTTCCTTCTACAGAGTTGTGGTGTTCCTGACTTTCCTTTTTTGTGAAGGGGTCATGAAGTAGAGTAGGTAAAAAGGTGGGTGAGGAAGATCTGAGAAGAGTTGAGGTTGGAATGTGATCAAAATAAATGTAAAATTTATTGAAATAATGAGTTGAAAATAGTAATAATTCTTCTTGTATCCCTTTAATAGCCTAATTTCGTGATTGGCCAACATATTTCTCACCAGGAGCTGGTACTATCGTCCTTAATTCAGTCCTAACAGAGAGAAATATATCATTTGATATTTTTTGTCAACAACAATAAGCTTTGTCGTAAATTATTTTGTTTCATTTGAAATTTTAATATAGTTTCATTAGCAAAAGAATTTTTGCTCTCTAAGTGTGTTATCTCGCACAATTTGGAAACCAATTTTTGTGAAAAAGTCATTTTACCTTAAAAACAGCAAATGTGCCAGTCTTCAATGCAGAAACATTCCATACTCTAATACTTCTTTTAAAGCATCCCTATGTGAAGTCATGTTGTTAAACAAACAAGCTATGTTGGGATATGTTCATTCAAGAATGCTTGAAATTTTAGTATGTAAAGTTAATCCTACCTCTATTACTGTTAATACACACACACATACACACACACACACACTTTCAAATTATTTGGGAACTACAGTGGGGTGACCAATACCTTATTCTTTTGTTCCATGTTTGCACTGTATTTAAGCAAGCATTTAGCCAGTGTCTGGTTATCTTCAGACACAGCATAGTGGAGAGAAGTATTGCCATTTTTGTCCATACGGTTTGGATCAGCACCATGCTTCAATAATATACACACACATTCATATGTCCAGTTTTGCACAGCCTAGGAGGATACCAAGAAAAAGATGACTTGTTCAAAGAGTTTAATATTAACATCACATAGGACTAATGAAGCAGTAACATGTTCATGGGATAAGTTCCATTTATACTTATTTAAATTAAGCCTATCTTATGCTGGATTTGGAGAAGTATATATACCTTCATTAGAGGTGTGATGGAGTTCCTGTCAACAGCATCAATATCACAATTATTTCTCAATAGAACACTTACTACTTCTGCCTGGCCATAGGCACAGGCAAAATGCAGAGCAGTCCTATAGAAAAAAGGGAATTTTTAGTGAAATTCTAGAACACTGTCTAAAAGTTAGCAATTAGTCATGTAATCCTAACATATTATATACCACAGATTAAACATTGAATGTTAGGTGATTCTTCCTCCTTCTGAATAATTATTTAATTCCCTTATGAAAAATAGAACAATTTACTAGCTTACTATATTTTATTAGTATCACTATAGTAGTACTTACAATATTAGTAAAAAAAAGACAGTATGTTTGATATTAATAAAGCAAAAAATCAAAAATAGTATTTATTCCATAGAATATCATAATGATGGACCAATGGGAACTATGCAAACTCTTCTATTTCTACCTGCACTTAACAGCTCAATTTAAGATTATCATTATTCCTTCTAAAAGTTTAAGTACAAGATAATAATTTTTTTCTGACATGAGTAAGTACAATTTAAATTTTCTTAGAGGGGGCAGAGCAAGGTTTTAAGAATAATACAATATGAATGCTACTTAGTAGGTGTTCATATTATCATGGTAGATAAATTGATTGAGAGAACACATAAGTATACTTGGTAAGTTCATGTCTTATTGGGATAAATTTGTAGATGGAGTTGAGAGATCTGGGTTAGCTAGCAGGAATGCAAGTCATGAGGAGACGCTAAGAGTCAGAGGAAAGGGAGCAGAGAGAGGCCTTCTCCTCCCTTTGGCTCCTTTACCCTGGTCTTTGGAGATAACGGAGGCTGCTTCGCATCCTCCACACAGACCGCTCCCAGTAGATCATAGGCCCTGTTACCTTTGCTTAAAGTCTCTGTCATGCACACTGTGTTTCCCAAGACTTATCATTCTCTGTAGTCTCTCTGTATCACCCTCGCTGGCAGCCTGGTGGATCTTTCTGAGAGGTTTGTATCTCGGTTCATTTGGGACAGAAATGTTTTTCATATCACGTAAAAAGTCCAACAGGTTTTTTCGTGGGACATCGCAGAAACCCATTGGTGTCTTTTCCTTAACTCCATGAACTGAGACCTTCTTCATGATTGAGGCTACTGGTCTCACCCACCCCTCTCCTTCTCACCCCTTCAGATTTTGCCAGGCCTTATTCTTAGACTCACAAATACCCAAACTTAGTATCAGTTTAAATCAAGATTTGTACACAAGGTCCCCCACCAAGGTTGTAGGGTGGGGGAAATAGCTTCTGACTCCCCCTGATACAGTTGATAGAATCCAGGTTGCCTAGCAACGCTGGTAAACATTGGTGTGCGCATGCACAACAGCTAGGCTTGAGTAAGCCTAATACCCCTGGGACTCAAGGGCGGTCCTTGTGCATGAACAAGCCACTTCTGGGCAACTCACTGCAGGAAAGTAAATCCCTATTCCATCAAATATCCTCAAATATCTGTGGAGCTCGATGAAAATCTGAGTTATTTTTTAAAAATTATTTATTTATTCACTTTACAACAGAGTATCAGCCCTTTCTCTCCTTCTAGTCACAGAAGTCCCCCCTCCATTCCCCCTTACCCGCCAAGAAGCACCTAAAGAAATATTCAATGTCCTGAATTATATCTTAAAGCACATTCGTCATCCTCATTGCAGAAATGGTCCTCCTCAGCCTCCATCTCTGGCTGATCGGTGCTTGTCCTCCCTCTTTCTCTCTTCCCTTCCTCCTCTACTCATACAAGGTTAAGCTCCTTGTCTTCCTCTTCCATCTTCACTATCCCCTCTCAAACCTCATTCTTCTCCCCTGGAGCTGTTAGACTTTTAAGCAGCACCCCTTGCCTCAGCTCCTATGTAAGTCCATTTCTTCAAATGCACTTCTGGAAAGTGCTTCCCAGCATCAACCTTTCTATCCTATCTCTTTGACTCAGCAACCTCTCCCACTCTCCCACAAGAGACTAGACTACATCTGTCTACTATTCCTGCTGACCCTCTCCCACACCATGTAGCCTCACCATACACACTCATCCATCACAAATACAAATGGAAAAGCAAATCAGATGTGGTGGTGAACATTTTAATCCCAGTGTCCAGGAAGCTGATGCAGGGGAATTTGAGTTTGAAGCCAGCTTTGATTAAACTTAGTCCTAGTACAAGAAATGTCTGGAAGGCAATGATGAATGTTTTCTGATGCAGAAATAATGGATAATATGTTACTTATGTTTCCACTAGTGATTTTCAAATGCTCTAATATATGCTTTTCATAATATACAATAAACATGTAATCAATAAATAATGCCTATGTAATATATAAAAAAGAACAAATATGTAATATATAGCTAATAACCAATACATATGCAATCATACCATTATCAACTTGAAATAAATTATTCAAGTTTATCAAGTTATGAGAATAGGAATAATACATCATGTTAAAGTAGAGGTGATCATTTAACATTTGTGTTTATAATACAGTATTCAGGTTGTGTATGCTTATGAGGAACTTAGCAGATAATTTTCCTATTCAGGAGCTGAACACTCAGTCTTCTCATTGCCACCTTCATGTCTTTGTTCCTCAATGTGTAAATGGCAGGGTTCAGGATGGGTATAATCATGAAGTCCAGAATGGCAAGGAACTTATCCACCGGCACAGTAGGAAATGGCCATATGTACACGAAGATGCATGGGCCAAAGAACAAAACTACCACGGAGATGTGAGCAGAAAGTGTAGAGAGGGCCTTGGACAAACTGCCCAAGGACTGTTTCTGTACAGTAAACAGTATGAAGATGTAGGAGATAATCAATAAAAAGAAGGTACTGAGAGAAATAAATCCACTGTCAGCAGTAACCAAGAACTCCATTCTATAGGTGTCTATACAGGCCAGTTTGATGAACCGAGGAAGATCACAGTAAAAACTATCTATCTCATTAGAAGCACAAAAAGGCAAATGGACAACAAAAGCTAATTGAGCCACTGAATGAATGAGACCAATAATCCAGGCACCAATCAAAAGCAAAAGACACATCCGTGGGTTCATGATGGTCATGTAGTAGAGGGGTTTGCATATAGCCACATATCTGTCCCAAGCCATGGCTACCAGCAACACCATTTCACATCCCCCCAGGAGGTGGAGGATAAACATCTGGAAGATACAGCTCTGGATTGAAATGATGCTGTGACCTGAGTACAGGTCAGAAATCAACTTAGGAACTGTTGAGGTAGAAAAACAAAAGTCAACCAATGAAAGATTAGCCAAAAGGAAGTACATGGGTGAATGTAAATGAGAGTCAAAAATCACTATAAACACAACTGAGAAATTTCCTAGAAATGTTGCTGCATATGATATTATAGCAAATGCAAAGAGGAAGTATTGTGTTGGTCTGTAGGTTGATAGTCCCAGGAATATAAATTCAGATACTTCAGAGTAATTTGCTTCATTCATTGGATCTGTCTTCAGTTATTCAGATTTTTCTAAAACACCCAAAACAAAATAAGTAAAGAGTTACTAAAAATAGTAAAGTAATAACCTAGCAGTGGGACATTTTATTTGTGAATTCATTACAATAAATGATTTTATATTAAAAGGAAAAATGTAATAAAAATAAATGTTGAAAGATACACATATAAATTACTTCCAAAATATGGACTAACTAATAAGTAGATCTCTGTGATCTTCCATATTTTGAAGAATATGCCTCTATTCTGCTATAATCCATTATGAGTATATATTATATTCCAAAAATAATGTTATGTTCTTTAGTAAGACAGTGGTCCAGTTTCTGGCAGAATTACAGGTCCATTGAATACCAGAAGAGAAAACAATTTTAAACACACACAAAGCCCTGATGACTAAGACAAAGAAGCATAGAGGAAGGGTTCTTTATTTCAGTGGCTTCTGCCTACAATCTGCTTCAGTTACCACAGAAGAGGAATAGAGTACACAAGTGTGAAATGTCCTCTGTAGTGACTGAGACAACAGAACTCAGTGAGAGCAAAGAAAGCACTTGTAATAAGAACTTTGATGTTTTCTCCTAAGAATATTCTCATAATCACCATGTAAGTGGTAAATCTACTGTTGTACAATCTGAAGAAACATAAACAGAGGGCAAGGATTATTGGGGGTTTTATGTGTCATCAAATTCTTCATAATATGATGAAGTTCTGTGAATAAGACAGCAGGAAACAATACAGTTTCATAAACTGACAGTAAGAGTGTAACTTGATTTAATTTCTTTGACAGACACCGTTAAAAGAATATCAAAAATCTAACTACAAGGAAGCCAAAACTAATGCTATAGAAAAAACTGGATAATGTAGTTTTAATAAAATTGTTATGAGACAAAAATACATCAAAGCTTGTATTTAAGACATCTTTCTAAGAAAAACAAGATAGTTCTGCTTATCTGATAGTTATATTTTATATATCAATTACATTATTATAATTTAAATTAAAGAAACAAATCTAATCAAGGGATGAAGCTATAATCACAGAGATAAGTAACAGTGTATGTTTTCTATCAAAAGAGTTATAATTAGTCTGAAAAGTTTTACTCTTTCAATGTGAGAAAACAAAAACATTCATATCCAGAAGTGCAAAGGTATGCATTCTTTGTTTACAAAGAAAGGTTATAAAAAAGCATCAAGATCAAAAGTCAGGGCTGAGGAAATGGCTTTGTGGGTAAAGTGCTTGCTGTGCAGGCTGGGATCCTGAACTACTCCCCGGGAATCTATGTAAAAATCCGAGCATAGTGAGTTCGTAATTAGAGTAGGCAGAGAGGCAGATCACTGGCTAGCCACTCTAAGCAAATTTGTGAACCTCAGGCAACTGGGAGAGACCTTGTCTCTCTCACACGTACTCAGACCAAGGTAGCTGGTATTTGAGGAACAACAGCTATCATTATTGTCTGACCTTCACACATTCACACATGTGCACAGGCATACACACACATGTACTGACACATGAACAAACATACCCATTATATGCAGAAACACTAATAAAAAGCAATATTATTGGATTTTGTTTTGTTCTAAATGACTGGGGAACTGACCAGTTTACTTTGTCTTTGTATTATATGTCAAAATATTCCTTGTTACTAATTGATTATGGTTTATAAACTATCATAATTTATACTAACATGGCTTGTAGAAGGGATAAAATTCACACTGAAAGGAGTAGACTTCATTTTAATAAGGAGAATATATACATATAATTCACAAAGTAGTTAGCTAATACTAATAACAAGGTAGATGAAAATCCAAGAAATTGGAGATAAGACATGGACATGGAGCAGAAAGAAACAGGAGAAAATAGAATTGAAGAAGAAGGAATACTATGAACTCTAAAGGGGAAGCAGGTGAGAAGCACACCAGGGAAAAATTTCATGAATCTTTTCTGTCTCAGACGTTATTAAAATCTCAAGTAAGTTATGCTTGCAGACATTTGTAATAAATCAGGAAAGCCCTTGTAATCCTTCTTCTGCCTATCTCCTCAGCTTCTGTTCCATCCATCACAAAACCCTTTGTTCTTCCATGACTGTAGCTGTTTCAGTACTTTATTGAAAAGAAAAGAATTTCTTAATGCTTTTATTTAATTTATTACTTCTTACAGCAAACATTCTTTTCTATGTCAATTCATTCAGACTGCCTTTCTACTTAATTCTTAATTAGATAGCTTTTCTCTATACCCTAAAATCCAGACTTGCAAACATGTTACATTGCATTTCCTTTGTATTATTTACAATGATTATTCTTTTAAAACATTATCAATTTTATGACATCCTGAAAATCAGAGAGTGCATCTTATTAATAAATCCTGGCTCATCGTAAATACAGTGAGTTTGAGAGAGGTGAGATCTTAGCAAGTAAAATCACAAGCAAGTCTGTAAATGCATAGAATGTAAATGCATACATAATTTATGATACTGTTTTGTTGACAATGAAGACATACTCTCCAGATTAAAGCTACTGAAAACTGATATCAGAAGAATTATTCACTGTTCCTCTAGAAATTCTCATCTATTTGTGGCTGTTCTTAAGAAAGTCACTTTAAGAAATATTCCTAACTCCTTAGCTAGTCTTTATAAAAATACAATCTAGACCAGAAATCTCCTAGAAAAGCAAGACAGAAACTAGATAGAGAAATCAGTGAAGATTTTGAGTTCTTTATGGAAATGAAAGATTAGTAAATGCTTTTAAATAAAAAAAAATAACAACAAAGAATACATTGTCATGCTGTGGTAACTCAAGACCAGAGAATTTTTGTTGAAGAAGTAACAAATTAAATAAAAACACTAAGAAATACTTTTCTTTTCAATGAAATAAAGGAATGTAGCTACAGTTATGGAAGAACAAAGGGTTTTGTGACAGATGGAACAGAAACTGGGGATATGTAAGTATACATTCCTTATACAAGAAAAATTACTACTAATTTTAGTAGCCTATTGACTTTAATTGTAGCATCCCACTTACCTAACTAATGAGAATAAAGGCAACAGAAATCCCTATTTCCAGTTCTGTTGCATCTCTTAAGGAGTGTTTCTCTCTTCGGTACTGTGTGGAGTTTTTAGCCACTTGTAGAGGTGTGATCTGAATCCCTGGCACTTTTATCATGGGAATTGGACTCAAAGGGTAAAATGTTGACAATCTGGTTAAGAAAGCAAATGAAAAACAAAACAAAACAAAATTCACCTAGTAAAGCATAACAGCAAAGTATGCAAGCATTTCAATCACTGACATCTCAATGTTTACTTAAATATTAAATAGCATTGACAAAATTGGTATGGGTATTAAGATAATTAACTAAGCATTATGTAAAGTTTCAAGCTTGTTCATGCAGTTGGCTTTTCATGCAACTATCCAGTTCACCCAATACCTTTAGTTAGAGACTACCTTGAACAGTCTTGGCACTCATGTCAAAAGTGAATGCCACTACATATCAGAGCTCAATTCTTGGAATCAGTTGTGTTCTTTGTCATGTATATATACATATGTGTGTGCACATGTGTGTGCACATGTGTGTGTGTGTTTATGTGTGTGTATGTGTATGTGTGTGTACTGATGGAATTAGCTTCTATTCTAGCTCTATAGTAAGCTTTGAAATTGGAAATAGAATT